>KL272616.1:1732-12176 GCA_000699545.1 Podiceps cristatus
ATCCTTGGGGTCCATTCCACCCCAGACCGTTCTATGATTCTATGAAATACTGGAGTCAGAGGGAGGTGGTCCTGTGGCCTTAAGTGGCCACAGAAAGTTTTTTGTAAATTAACTGCCAAGCTTTCAACACCAACCAGAGGTGCTGCTCAAATTCAACTAGGCAGAGGTAAGGGAAGAGGTGCACTAACCTGCAGTGCTTGTGCTGTCCTTCAAGGATAGCTATGTAGTAGCCATACAGATGGACTATTGTTTGAACAGCATCTTTAAAATTTATCTGCTAATAGTGTTATTCTGAATACTGTATACGCTCCTTTGTTTTGGGAATAGAAATGAGTTTTACTCAGAGTACAAGCTACTTTCTTTGAAAGCTTTCTGGAGCTACTGATAACTGCTTATGAGTTTTTACATATGTGGTCTAAGGTTAATAATGTTTTATGAAAACACAGATCAGGTCTTGGTCTTCAGAAAAGAATTAAAACAAAGTTCAGAAGAAAGAGTAGTGAAGTAAGTTGTTACTTGTTACACAACACTGCTTATACATCCCTTTATTGTGCTCCAGATGGCACTGGTGTCACTGCTCTGTAGCACAGAACAACCTGAAGGGGAGTAGCTGGAAGGTGGGATGAATGTCGGGGTTGCTCTGGCACGCTTGCCCATCTCATACCTGGCATCCCGTATTGCTCCAGTGGCAATGCCAGGGGAGCCACTCCTAACCCTTTCTCTTCTGGCTCATGCCGACATCTGCACTGTGCTCTCTGCAACGCTGTTTTGGGGAACTGATACAGGTTACTAAAAACGTTATGTGGATCGCTTTCCAAAGGACTGGACTGAGATGCCAGAGCCAGGTTCTGCACAAGCAGTGGTGTTGCCAAGTGTGGAAGCACGGCTATTGCCTGTCGATGGATATGTTGAAAAAAAAAAAGCTACAGACCTCTTTAATCGATTAGCAGGATACTGTTACAGGTGACAGAATAAATACATCTGCCCTTTTTGTTAAATACTGCTCTTTGGGGGCAAAGCTGCTTCTACCTTTCGTATGTAAAATAGGGTAAAGGCAGGCACAAAGCACGGAAACTAGTTGGTGGAAAATTTGCCCACATGCTAATGTTCTATCCCCTTGTGGATTCAACTTGATCAGTGTTTATTGCTGTTCTGAAGTGATATTTTCCCTTCTCTCCCACCCAGTCACATGCAGTTCTGTTAAGGGCTCGTTCTGCCATTGGCTCGGCCATGGAGCTTAAATTCACTGCACAGTTAAATTAACACAAACTGCAAGCAACTGAGTTGATGTCAGTAGCACTGAACTTAGATATCTTGTCATGCTGCTTGACGTAAAACTGCAGGCAGATTGAGAAATTCTGGGCTTTTTTGTTTATTTGTTTCCCTTAAATTTTCTTAATGAGGTTTTTAAGTGTCCTGGAAAAATATCAAATAATTTTTTAAGGCAGTATTAAATTGATTTGACTTTTTAGCATAAAATGGAAATTTAAACTGGCTTTGCTGTTGGAAAAAGGCAATATTGCTTACATCTCAGATCTTACATACTTTGCTCATGTTATTCATCTCCTGGACTATGCTTTTGTGCAGGGAGTTTAGGGTCTAGATCTCAGTAAATACATGATACAAAAAATATCAGTTTGGTGTCTTGAGCACTGAAACTTTTTAGAAGACATCTGAATTCTTTTGATATCAATAGGAATTGAGAATACCTAGACCAAGCTGAGTTACTGCAAGCTCTTCAGGGAAAATCAACCATTTCAAAAGATCTTATTAAAATCAGAGATGAAACTGGTGAGACTGAAATAAGCAACTCGATCTTCTTCTCTTGGCTAACAGAATTACCTTGATTCTCTAGCTGTTGTTATAGATGATCTTAAAAAGAATATTAAAAGCAGCTGTCACCTATTTTTTTTCCTTCAAAATGTATGAATTTTAAATAGCTCTTGCTGTGAAAGCTAGGTCAATATCCTAGGCTGGAATGAAGAGATAAGTCTTTGTATGTGTAAAGCAAAGGATAATAAGGATGATTTAAATGTGTGTTTCAATTAGAAAAAGAAATATTTTAATACGTATTTTATTTGGCTGCTAATAAGAAATGGCAGGTAGGTAGAGTCTGTCAGAAAGGAGGATCCCTGATGTGTTGCATCCAGTGAGCAATCTACATACAAAACCATCACAATAACAAGGCATTTCTTTGTGATGAATTGCCGACATTGCTGAAGAAATACATCTCCTATCCTAGTACACCTCCAGAAAAATCTGGTAAGTCCTAGATTTAATACATCAGAACATCAGTGTTCAATTAAGCCTTCCCAGGCATGGACTGCTGTTTAATATTTTCATCAGCGTCTTAGACAGCGAGATTGAGAGCACCCTCAGCAAGTTTGCAGATGACACCAAGCTGAGTGGTGCGGTCGATACACCAGAAGGACGGGATGTCATCCAGAGAGACCTGGACAGGCTGGAGAGGTGGGCCTGTGTGAATCGCATGAGGTTCAACAAAGCCAAGTGCAAGTCCTGCACCTGGGTCGGGGTAACCCCCGGTATCAATACAGGCTGGGGGAGGAAAGGATTGAGAGCAGCCCTGCCGAGAGGGACTTGGGGGTACTGATGGATGAAAAGCTGGACATGAGCTGGCAATGTGCGCTGGCAGCCCAGAAGGCCAACCGTGCCCTGGGCTGCATCAAGAGAAGTGTGGCCAGCAGGTCGAGGGAGGTGATTTTGCCCCTGTACTCTGCTCTGGTGAGACCTCACCACTAGATCTTCAAAGTCTCTTATGTGATACAACTTTCCGAACAAGAACACAAATTAAATGGTGCAGTGAGGAACTTGTCTATTAACACAAGACAACAGTTTGCCACAAATGGTGCAATAAGCAGAGAGGGAGGGTTGGACCACGTGACCTCTGGAAGTCACTTCCAACATGAATTATCTATGAGCCTATAGTTTTTTTGGTATCAGCGGGTTGGCAGAGTAGTTGTTTCTCTGTATACTTTCCTTAAAAATAAGGAAGAAGATTTTCTGACCTCTGTGAGGTGTCTGGGTCCATTTACACTTTGTCATTTGTATTTCAGAACCAAGTTACAATCACTGCAGCAACACTATCTCTTGTTTTTGTTAAAAGACAATGCCAGCTCCAAAGCACTCCAGTACAATAAACAGCTCAAGGGTAATGGGAAGAACAACTATACAAAGCTATGAATAATTTGTCCACATTCATAGAAATGCTCTATGGCCGAGGTGGAAACATATTTTTTTTTCCAATGCATGGATTTTGTTCTGTAATCTATATTCACTCCTAACTATTTTGCCTCCAAATAAATTTAACCCTAAAAATGTTTTGGAAGCCAAATGACTGATTTCACAGCCAAAATCATATGCCAAAGAGTAGAATGTAAACTATCTGATACTGTTGCAGACCTAGGCACATTTTAAGAGGAAACTTTTTGTTTGGCAAAAGAAATGAGTTGCAATTGCACTGAAGGGAAGCCTACACCTCTTCTTTCACTCGTGTGATACAACTGCTGAAGGCAAATTGGCAAGATTTTTAGGTTCTTGCACATTGTTAGGTTAAGAAAAGAGCAGTCAGCCCACTTAAATCCATCTCCTTCCTGACACAGCCTATATAGAGAGAAATGGAAGTCCGGCACCTGGGGCAGAAGCAGCAGTCAAGGCAGGAGACTGTCTGTCAGGTGTTTCAGCACTGATCTGTAATGGTCTGACCTGGCATCCTCTGTTTCTATGTGGTGTCAGATGTCCTTGTAAAAATGTTTCTCCATGATCTCTATTACCTGGAAGGGGTGTGTGTGCATGATGTTGGCCCAGGCTGCCAATCACGTCATCCCATGTTGATATCATCGTACACCTTTCTGGAGTTTTCAGACATTGTTCTCCTGTCACTTGCTGATCCATACCCGTATTGAGCCTCATCACACTCAGGTCTTGTTTGCACTGCCCTGCTGTCTGCTTATCATATGCAGGCACTCAGGTCTCGATCAAGGCAAGGTTGTCATGCTCCCATGACAGCTCTTGCAGCAATGAAGGCAAACTGCATCCTGGGCTGCGTAAGCAAGAGTACATCCTGAAGATCAAGGGATGTGATTATCCCATTTGGCACTTGTTAGGGCACACTTGAACTATCTCGTCTAGTTTGAGTTTCCCCAGTTCAAGAGAGACTCCAAAAAATTCAAGTAGATGTACTGAAGGGCCAGCAAGAGGATTAGAGGGCTGGTGAACTTGACATACAAAGAAATGCTGAAGGAATAGGGTTCAGCCCAGAGAAGAGGAGGTTCCAGGGGAATCATGATCTCCCAATACCTGAAATGTAGTTATGTGGAAGATGGAGGCACTCACTTCACAAGGATGCATGGTGACAGGACAAGAAGCAATAAGCACAAGTTGCTTTAGGGGAAATTTTATAAGGAGATAAGCAAATTCTTCATCATGGGAACAATTTAATATTGGAGTAGTTTTCCCAGAGAAGTGGAGGAATCTCTCTTACTGGAAATGTTCAAGACTTGCTTTGGCAAGGCCCTCAATAAACCAGTCTAAGGGCTGCTTTCAGTAGAAGGTTGGACCAGATCATCTCCAAAGGTACCTTCCCACTCAGACACTTCTACCGTTCTACGATTCTTTTATTCTCTGCATATTAAACTCAATAAAACCTAAAATTGTTTGTTGCGGTGAGGAATATCTCTTAGGGAGTCACAGATTTATTCTGCCATTAGCTTGATGACACTAGCAACTGACAAAAACTTGTTTTAATTTTGTGACTTCTATCAATTATTCAGTAACCTTGCAAAATTTCCCATTGGCCCTTTCACTTATTGAAATTGCTTACATTAACTGGTTGGATTTCACAGAATTTTTTTTTTACCTGGTACCTTACTATCCAATTAGAAAGATAAATAGATAGTGGAAAAATCAATTAAAGCAGAAAAGTTTTAATGTGTTAAACTAGAATTGGTTCTGACCTGGAAGAATTGGGTCATTGTCTAAATATTCCCAAGTCTTGGAATTGCTTTCATCCTGTGGTTGAGCTCTGGTTCCACTGTACTTCTTAAGAAAATTAATCGAAATTTTATTCTAGTATAGGAGTACTGACGAGTTTGAAGATTGCTATATTTACAACATCAAACAATTTAGAGGCAAAATGAATGACTTTATGCTTCTATTCAGACTTGTGAAATTATGAGGTCATGGAAAGAGAGGGGTTCTCTTGTTAACTATTTCCATAATTAACATTCATTGGGCTACTTGAGGTTTAGCATGCCATTTCATTAAAATAATGCAATTGCAGATAGAGAAAAAAAGTTTTGAAAGTATAATTGGTTTTCATTGTCAATATAACTTAAAATCCCATTAGCCACAAAATTTCAGCATTGTTTTCCTAATGACTTGCATAATTGGATCATCAGATTTTTCTCCTTTAAAAAAAAAAAAAAGACTCACTCGGTGGTTTTTAAGGTTATTATTTGCATGAATTTTTTCCCCTCAATGTTACATTTCCACTTCTATTTCCACCAACGCTGAAAGGTCAGAGACCTAGCGAGTTAAATGAAATCATGTCAAGAGCAACTAGAGCTGTTACTTCCCCCTCCCTCTCTTTTTTTTTTTGAGATACTGACAACTGCTGGCAAATGCATGCATGCTACCGGTTTGATTTGAGATACATGTCTACCTCAATCCATTAAGGCAATTTAGAGCACTCTTCTGGGTCTTCCATGGTGCTCTTTTACATGTGCCTATGGCAAGATTTGTCACTTCATTTCAGGGATTCCAGTGCTGTCTTTCTTAACTTAAATGGTGACCATTTGGAGACATAAAAAAGCCAAAGTGTGACAAAAAGGTGCAGGCAGTCATATCAGTAAATATTTTCCAGAGGTACTGCATTAATATAAGTAAACTAGATGTGCCATAAATATTACTAGAAAAAATCCCTTCTCATATTTCACGTGTCTGTTATCACAGGAGACAAAAACATTAGAAATCATAGAGAACTCACATTTCTGGAAGAGATCTTGAGAGGTTATCCAGTACATACTCTTGCCCCAAGGCATGTTCAACTGTTCCTAAACCATCCCTGACAAACATTCAGCCTACTGATTCTTCAAAATCTCCAGTATTGCAGTCCATATTTTCTCCAGGCAATTTATTCAAGTGGTTAACAATATTTACCATTCTTTCCCCTGCTATCTAACTTAGATCTCCATTGCTGCATTTTGGGCTAGTTGATTTGTTCCTTTCCTATCTGAATTTGCTCCTGTCCTCTGTGCGGTAATCTTTTAAAATATTTTAAGACCATCAAAATGTCCTTCAAATGCCACTTATCTATACTAAACAAACCAACTTATTTTGGTTTGTCCTCAAAGGTCATGTTTTATAACCCTCTGATTATTCTTGCCTCTTTAGTTGGTCAGCATCTTTCCTGAAGATATCCTAAATCTAGACAAAGCACTAGAGTGAAATAAACAGAAAGTTTATTTCCTTTGTCTTCTATATGATTCTCTTGTTTATACCTTCCAGGATGAAGTTTCCCTTTTGTCTTTGAAATAGCCTAGCATTGCTGACTCATGCTCAATTTATGATCCACTGTAGCCCATGCATCCATTTTCAGCAGAACTGTTATTCCTCATCCAATAATTGTGCAGACGGTTACTCTTACCTAAGTGGAGAACTTTTGATTTTTTGCTGTTATTAAATTGCATCCCAGTCATTTCAGACCATTCCTCCAATTTATACTAATCTGTTTGAATTCTAACCTCGTCATCCACATGCTTTTTCAGCCTCTCCCAGCTTGGAATTATCTGCAAATATAGCAAGTATATTCCCTGCTCCATCATGCAGTTTTTTATTATTGAAAGTGTTCCATAGACCTAGACTTCAAATCAGTCCCCAGTGGACCTCACTGCTACATCCTTCCAGCTGAACAGTTCCTCTTTATGCATAGTATCCCAATCAGTTGTGTCCTTGCCTTATGGCAGTTTCAGAAAGACCCTGGATTGCATAGAAAAATGTCATAAAAGACACTGTCAAAAGCTTTAATTTAATAAAGATATTTTTCTTTTCAATACATGGGCTTGTCACCATGTCATAGGAGAAAACTCGGTTGCTTTGATGTCATTTGTTCTTGACAAATCCATGTTGGCTGATTCTTATCCCCTTGTTACCATCCAGATGTTTGAATATTTGAATGAGTTGTTTGTTTGTTTGGTTGGTTGGGTTTTTTTGATAATTGAAATTAGATTGACTGACCTTACACTTCTTTTCACTTTTTTAAAGATAACAACTATGATTGTCTTATTCTGTTTCCTGAAACTCTACCTGTCCTCATTCTGTTCTCAAAATAATTACTAAGGACTCTGAGATCACTTCAGCCAGTTCTCTAAGTACTCTCAGGTGAATTTCATCAGGACCAGTTTAAAAAACATCCAGCTTCTCAAAGTAGAATTAAACCTGTACTTTACCTTTTCCATCCCGAGTTCTTAGCCTTTTGTCGTTGATGGTAATTGTGTTAGACATCTAATCACAGCCACTATATCATGTGAAGACTGAAAGAAAAAAACCTACATTCTGCTTTTTGGCCATCCGTGCACCATTGAGCCCTCTAGTACTTAGGAACCTATGAAATGTTTTGATAACCTCTACTTTGTATAGTGGTAGAATAAGGACAGAAGAAGAAAGTACTGCTCATATTTGAACTAATTTTTGACCTCAGAAGGAAGTGAAAAGTCTAATTTGGGCCAGACATGTTATGTAAGATTCATCCCACTCATTTTGATCAATAAAAGATGTTGATATCTGTTTAAGCATGCTCTTCAAGGGTCCCTCTATAGTCAATGGAAGATAGGTACTTCCAGGAATAGCATTTCTACTCTCTTTCCAGATCTTTCTGTTAGATGAAACCCAACCTGTCAAGTGCACGTGATGACGATACCAACGCAGGCAGACTTTGGGGACTGCAATTTGGTGAGGACTTGATGCTTGAAAGTCTTTATTACATTTGATGGCAGTTGCATTACCGTGAGAAAATGGCCAGGTTTCGTTTCAGATACATCATAAGCTTTAAGGCTGCATTGTCTTAGCTAACTTTTCACAAAAGTTAGTCACCATTTACATTCTAATTCTCAAGATGTTTAATTTTGTGCACAGCATTGTGTTTGACACACCACTGGTTTTGCTATTTTTTTGTTGGGAATTATTCATGAGTGTATGCACATATATTGGTCTAAATAATCTGTTTCTGTGTAAGAAAGGAAGTTGCTAGCAGCCAGAAATTAACTACAGCCCACTTCTCTCTTACAAAATAACTTTCAAGCCTATGAAAAAGTTGTGTTTTAGTCAGTTTTAAAATGGCTTTCACGAAGTGACTTTTGGAATAGTTAGCCTTATAGCATGGTATCAATTTAAGGCAGCTTGACTTACTGTCATGTAACCAGAGTGGTGACCTACCTGAATCCCAAGCCTGTTTCACAGGGCTGAATGTTGGTTTATATCACCAGTCAGTCAAACAGTCCAAACTCACTGTCTCTGTTTCCTCACTTTTGAGGGCTTATTTACTCCAGCACTCCTTCCATCTCCATCCCATTAAAGACCGTGTCTTCCTCTTCATGTCCCTGGAGGCATGATGCATGCAGAACTGTGAATCATTGCCATGTATTCGCTTCATGATGGATGCCAAGAAAACCAATCATATGGTATGTTGCTCAAAGCATGTATTACATGAGTTTCCGTCATTTTTTTTATGTGACATCGTAAACTTTTTTTTTTTTTTTTTTTTTTTATTTTTTTTTATTTTTTTTTTTTTAAATTTGTAGAATCTACATCTTCCTTTCCTTTCTTTTCCTGCACCTGACCTGAACTTGATGTGTGCACTGGTGATTGTGCAAGTCTCTGCTCAGCTTGGCTACAACCTAATATGACTCTGTGTGTATCTGTGTGTGTGTGAATGCAGCGACACACACATGTGCGATAGGTTCTTGAAGAAATAAAAACAAAGGAGGTTCTCCTTTCATGCCAGTTTGAATGATTACCCTTCACTTGATAAAGTCTGGCACATACCTTGGTGTTCCACATGAACTGTCACAGTAACCTGTCTATAATGCAGGTTCCTGCCCCAGATTCCTGAGGCTTGTGATATGTCTCCTTATTCCATTAGCACTTTGTCATCTGCTCCCCTGATGCCACTGTTATGCGGAGAAGGGGTTTAGGGTGAGGTTCTGGATCATGCTGAAAAGTCTCTTTGTAATGCTCTCACTCCGTCTCTCCCCACTCACAATTTGCACAATACCTACTTCTGTGTTTCTGCTTATCTCTTCTCGCCAACTGATGTATCTCACATGCAACTTGTACAGCTTTATTGTGGAGGCTTATGAATTTAAATATTTGGGGGTTATTTTGAACATGATATAGTATAATAGCAAGGCTGTTATCTGTTCACTTCTGTGTAGTTCCTTATCAGTGTTTCAGAGGACACTTTTTCTCTGACATGACAGTAAGAATTGGCTGAACTAGTTTCTGGAATGTCTATAAGGGAGGGATCTTAGCCACAGATTTCCTTCTGGGCTGGTGAGCTCATTTCTGTGGGGTTTTTTTGTGTGATTCCTAATAAATTCCATCTATTTCAGGCTGTCCCTACAAAAAAGGCAACGGAATAGTGAATAAAAAGAACAAAGAGAAAGGAACTGCACAGCATTTCCTTCTTTTGGTTAGCATAATTTTAAACATATTAAAAAAATTCCTGTAGTGAACTTATATACCTTTATTAAGCAGCCATACGTAATCATAGTTTATGTTAATCTTTTATATTATTGATGACATCATATAAATACCATTTATATTACCAATATAAAATCACCATAAGTATATAGTTTTTAATATACATGCCAGTAATAAGACACTGCATATAAGGATGACGTAATATTTTTATATTTATAATGCAGATGAAGTAGATTAGAAAGATTTTGCCAAAGTACAGGAATAAGAGCCAGAAAAACATTGCTTGAAATTTCTTTTCTCCACAGCTTAGTGCAAATAACTGCTCTGCAGCAATTTTCTGATCTCTGAAATGGGGACAGTAGCTGAGTGTTAGTCCTTGGCGAATGACTTAAACAAGACTACATTTTTATGAGTGAAATATAGGATATCTTTGGAGATATTTTTTGCTGAATTTCTTCTTTCATTTTTCAAATAATTTATTTCAGTTTGCTAAGTAACTACTTGGCGTCACCTTTCAAGGTTATACTAAATTATATTTATTTTTCTGATTGTATTTGAACTGGAAGCCTTATCAACACAGGAAAAAAGTTCCCCTTTCAGATTGTAATTTGACATAGTTGTGAATTTGCATATGGCATTATGTTAGTGCAATGTGTCCAATATCTTTATCTTTGGAGGTTTGAAGAGTGTCGTGGTTTAAACCTGAACAGTAACCGGACCAGGCAGC
>JMFS01071162.1:0-13862 GCA_000699545.1 Podiceps cristatus
GCGGCCCGCCCGGCCCCCTGAACGCGGGGCTGCACGCGCGCGGGCATTGAGGGCGCTTCGCTTCCTGGCTGAGGTGCCTGGTCTCCGGGGCCGGTCAGGCGGTGCATTAACCCTCGGCTGTGTAGAAATTCATCTTGCAGTCACCCGCTGCAGTGCAAGAATTCCCGAAGCTGTCGCGGGTCCCAAGGCCCTCACAGGCCGGGCCGGGCCTGGTGACTCCGGCAAACGGCACCGGTCCCTGCGCGCCCTCCGCTCTGTGCTTGTAGCGGGAAGCGCGGCGGATGTGCGGTGGGAGAGGGGTTCTCCGACGGCCTCGCCTCTGGTCCCGGTAGGGCTCCCACCGGCTGGGCCTGGCCCTGCCTACCTTGGGGTGCAGGTGTGGACCGGGAAAAGCAGCCCCAGAGGGAGGAAGGAGAAGAAAAGTGGCCCTGAGCCAGCATGGAGACCACCCTCACAGAAAAGCTACCAGGCTGACAGCCAAGGGGTTCCGGGATGGACGTAACAAACAGATCAGGACTATTGCCAAAGCGCTGGTTTTCCCTGTCTCGAAGTGTCAGAAAAGAGGGCCTTGTCTGAGAAGTGAAGGTGGTGAAATCAAATCCATCGTTCCTCTTCACACAACCAGGCAGCACAAAAGCCGCTCCTGGGGCAGATTCAGACGTTCTCCATTGCCCAATTTAACTTGTTATCAGATGTGTGCGTAGGTAATGCTGATACCCAGAATTGCATTAGTTAGCATTGACCAAAAAAAAATCTGAAGCAACATTAAACATAATGTGTCAGCTTTTATGTCTGTTAGTCTATGCTTCTTGCACTCGCTGAAGGAAATACAGAAAATCACAGCTGGTAAATACAGTTAAAAGTAGAGATCAATCTCCAAAATTGTTTATGCTTTTACATACTATGTTGTGATGCAGAAAACAGTTATGCACAGAATTAATGTTACCACCATGATAATCCCATCATGGCATGTTTGCTGTAAGTTTTTGCACTTTTATAGAACCAGAAGCCACAATAAGATCTTTCAGTTCTACCTCAGTTATGCAAGTTGCAGGATATGATGTCCTTTTGGACATGGGGATAAATAACATTTTGAGGAAAATTGTTATAATTAATAGGTATTATAGGATCAAGACCTGATTATAAACAAAAAGGTGATTGCTAAAATGGGGATACTTTCCCACCAGTTTTAAAATTCATCTGGCAAAAAGAAGTCAGGCCACCCTAAATGGCTTTTGCAGTATGGTTCCAGGCAGTTCTGAAATCAATTTGGAGGAACAGATTTAAAACTGATAAGGGATGTATCATATAAATTACAGCCTCAGGGAAGTCAGATTATATTTATGTGCTCTGAGTATGAAACTTTGATTTCAAAAAGCAGAAAAATACCTGAACCTAAGATATCAAATGTGGAAGAGAAGTGGTCAGAAAACATCCTGAAAACAGTCTGTCTCTTCTTAGACTATAGGTATGTATGGGAAATGAATGGTGAACTTTCAATGAAGTTCTTAGGTCCATCCTCATTACCTTCATAGTCCTCACTCCTCGCAAATGCTCATAGATGTCTCCTTGCGATCAGACCCTGCAGTCACTGTTCCAGGGCATCAAGCCTTCATTTGTCTGGGAAATGAGTCCTGAATAGCGCAGTTGCAGACACAAAGGTACACACTGTATGAATAGCTCTGAGATTCGAGCAATTGCTCATATTTATTTATACTTGGTTCATAAGAAGCCTATCCTGTGTGTTACAGATGGTAATTCTTGGGTGACCAGACAGGCCCATGCCTGGAGACTATTTCTACAGACAGAAAAACTTAGCCTGATAACTCATATTGGTGAAACTGAAGTCTGGTAGGAGTAAAAATAATTGCAAGTGTTTTTTAAAATGTGCCTACTTCCAAGTTTCTACACAAAAATCTGGAGCTAGCACTCATCTCTTGTTAACAGACTCGACATTGTTCATGCCTCATGATTCAGCAAAGCAGCTAAGCGAGTACTTCGATATGAATGATGGCAGGGATGGAGGGAGGGAGAAGAACATGATCAAATGTAGCAGTTCTTCCTAGGTGGGCCTGGACCCTGGAAGTATCTTGGGAGGAGGAGGTGGTCATTAGAAATCAGGTACTAACATCAGGGTTAGGCTGAAAAGATTACTTCTGAAGACGAGAGGAAATTGAGATGACCCACATGGCATTGGCAGAATGTACAACAATCTAAAACCAAGCCAGCCTCTAAGTCAGCTCCTGTTCAGCATCACGCCCATGAAATGCATGCACATGGCAGTAATTCCATCACCCCAGTGTCTGGGACCTGTGCAGGAAGAGGTTAATTCCCTCTCAGCCTTTATGGCACAAAGTAAGAGCTCTTGTTATTTTTGTTTTGTTTTTTTAAAAACTGTGTGGAAAAGAGACAGGCTTTAAATATTTGTGTAGGCTGCTTGGCAACAAATTGCATGTGATCTTTGTAAAAACAATGAGTTGTCATAGAATTTACATTGTGTTTGAACTGGGTGCTAATGGCTCCTGACCAGTGCTCAATGACTGGTTTGTGGGAAGAAGCAGCCGGAGCCTGTTGTATTGTGCATTGTGTGCTGCTACCCCAGCTCTCCCAGAAAGACTGAGCTGTCGAGGACCAGAGCGGGAATAAAGCTGTGGCTTTTGCAGTACATAAAAAGCGTTAGGTGAGACTTCAGACTGGTTGTGGTTGTGCACTTAAGGCCACTGCTGTGGGGTGTAATCCCCACACATGACATGCTGCTCCTGAACGTAACTGATGGCTGCAGGCCTTTCTCCTTTAGTCTCAGGAAATTAGCTGCATACCCAATATTTTCCTTCAGAAATGATGTCTACTTGTCTGTAGTAAAGGTGCTATTAAACAGATTGTAATCCTTTATCCTTTCCCAAAAACTGAGAACTGATTTAAAACAGATCTATCATCTGTTCAGCCGTACAGGAAAGGCAGAGCATTGAAATCAACGGCTCAAAGATCATTGAAATCAACTCAGAGATCATGAGATTTTTCAAAACAATAAGCACTACTTACCTTTTGTGTGTGTGTGTCCGCCCCCTTCATTTTGGCCCTTTTACCTTTAGAATACAACTGAAGCACATTTTCTTACATTTCTTCAGTACTGCTGAAGCCAAAACCATACTTCATCCTTCAAAAAAATTCTCTTCCTGGCAGGAAAATGGACTTTTAAGCGAGTATCATTTGCAACATCAGTGAGAAGAAAACAGTGAGAATTTCTGGTACTGGGTTTGCAACCCCTTCCATAATCTGGGGAGGTTCATAGGATCATAGGATTGTCAAGGTTGGAAAAGACCCTTAAGGTCATGAGTCCAACCGTTAACCCATCACTGCCAAGTCCATCTATCCCATGCCCTCAAGCACCGTATCTATCCGTTCTTTAAATACCTTCAGGGATGGAGACTCAACCACTTCCCTGGGCAGCCTGTTCCAATGTCTGACCACCCTTTCAGTGAAGAAGTTTTTCCCAATATCTAACCTAAACCTCCCCTGGCGCAGCTTGAGGCCATTTCCTCTAGTTCTGTCACTTGTTACTACAGAGAAGAGACCGACCCGGTTATACCATTTCCCTTCACTAATGGCCTTTGGTTAGGACCCTGCTGAGGGTAGAGGGGTTAAGCACAGACAGTACCACCTGGCTGGCTCTAAAAGAGGATGTAAAAAAGTTGAACATAGGTGTATCTGTTACCCTACATTAAAATGTGCATGAATGAAAACTCTAATCACTGTTGCTTCACTTTTACCAGTCAAAATACAGCTATTGCTTTCTGTTTACACAGGTAATAATAAAAACACATGGCTTTCCTGAAAATTCCTCCATGTGAAGACATGTGAGTGTAGCAGCTCACAAGAGCTGGGAGAGGCAGGGCACAGTAAGCAAACCACATCCAGTCCTGTAAATAAGAAAATATGAATTCAGAGAAGTTGACTGACTTACATACGATCATGAAAACCCTAGGCCAGAGCCAATGCCAAAACAATATCCAGATTCACCAAATTCAGGTGCTCTGAATTCAGTGAATGATGATAACTTCCTATCGGTGTGTACCATTTGTGGTTTAACTTTCAGAACATACCTAAATGGGGAAATGGAGCTGTCAAAAAGTGTCACCCGGTAGTAGCAGGGCACCCACTGACTATCTGAGCCTCTCTCTGCAGGTATCATGTGAATGTTATGAGTCTTCGTGAAGTTGCATGAGAGGATCATGAGGCAGTGGCTCCTTGTGCACGTGTTGTACGGCTGGTAGAGATGTGCTGAACAAATGCACACGTGTTCACATGTTCATGTTCCACCAACACCACTCTTCTGTTTACTCCCATGGTCATTAATACCGTATATGTGTATGTATGTGTACGTACATACATGATTTTATACACACCCGTGGCAGAGAGGACATACATACACAGGCATGAACTGTGCTATAACAAATACCTAGCAACATGTGATTTCAAATGTTGTGGCAACGGTTTTGTTGCAAGGACAATCTTGCAAAAAATGGACTGTATGTTTTAATGACTGTCTTGCTGAATTGATAGCGGAGGATTAAATTATGACTATCAAACCATTCACCTTTGTCAATGATTTAATTGCAATCTGTTTGATAGTGACAAAAAAAAAAAAAAAAAAAAAAAGCTGCCTGACAGCAGCTTTGTAGCTTTGTGAATAAGTGAATTATTTCCCACTGGCTGAGCACTAACTGCAAACTGTTATCACTTTGCAGTTGCTGTTACTAGTTTTGCTTTACTCAATGGCTTCATTTTCCAAGGTAGAAATCTGTATGGAATGGAATTAAAACTATTTGACCTAGTCTGTATAAGAACTGGAAAAAATGAAAAGAAAAAGAATACCCTTTTAAGATAAACCTTACAAAACTAAAGGCAAAGGACCATTACGCAGATCCTCTGATCTGGCTTTTATATTGCAGGCCATTACACTTTTCACAATTAACCCACTTTTGAATAAACTGCACTGTGTTTGAGTATGGCACATCTTCTAGAAAGGCATGCTCTCCCTCTGAAGACAGTAAGAGTTGGCAAATCGTCGTTTCTCTGGATGACTGACTCACTATTAAAATCTCCTCATTTGGATTCATCTTGGCTTCGCCTTCTGAACATTGTTTTTTGTCTTTCTTGTCCCCAGTGCATTCAAAACCCCCTTGATGACTGGTGTTTTCTTCTTAAGAAGCAAATTAACTGTATGCGTGAAGAGCCCTGAACACTTTTGACTCTTCATTAAAGACTTCAGTGGCATTTCAGCAATCATAAGAAAGTGCTCCTGGACAGATACATATTTTTTTTTAATGAATTGTGCACTGAAATGCAACAAGATGTGTAAAAGCAGGTAAAAATCACTGAATACAAAAGGCAGAACTTTCCAACATGATGATGTGTGGTCACACTTTCACCTCATCCTGGAATCTCGAAGAGCTCTCATAGAAATTTGTTTGAATTAATGGGAGAAGCCATTGACTTTTATAAAAACACGAGATGAAACAAAAAAAATCCTTGAATGTTCAAGTTCTAGGCAATTGGGCAGCCTTACTAGATCTTACGAAAGCTAGGAGATTTGGCATATTTTTACACTGGCAGTTCTACAGTCTTGGAAACAGTTATTGCTGTTGGGGCTTCCATTCAAACCCATCACTTGCTACTGAGTTGGTTTTGGCAGGTAGGAGATTGCACCAAATGCCTTTTTTTTTTTTTTTTTTTTTTTTTTTTTTTTTTTAACAGTTCTTCTGAGGGGAGAATTACAGAATGCTTTCCATCTCCAAACTTTCTTGTCAAATTATACCAGTTGAATTTTGTACTATGATACCATCTGCCAATTCAAGTCAAGGGAGTTATAACATAAATGGATATATTCCTGAGCCTGTCTCGGAAGCACAGTACAAACACTTCCATCAAAGCTGACTTAAGAATATTTGCCCAGTGATGATGCCTCGTACTCCCGTCTTCCTCCTTAACTGCTGTTCATTTTTGCAAAGAAGCTATTAAGCCCAGGAAAACAATGCAGAAATACATACAAATTCACCAGTTTCTTAGCCCCTCAGCACTCATCGCTGCAATCTAGGCATGACTGGGAGATGCAGGTGGAGATTGGACACGGGGAGAGGCAACTTTAGTGAACTCCCTGTGCTGAACCATTGGCCAGTTACCACTTCAGCCTGCATTTCTCCACTTGTGCACACACAAAGACCTACAAACGGAACGCAGGACTTTCTTTTTGGTGCCCCACAGCCTGCAAATGCCACTGTTTGTTTTCTCTCCAGATTTTTCTACATAAAGGATGTATTTGGAAGCCAGGGCTTGGTTCTCATCTATTCTTGTCCCCCTTACCAAATGCACAGTGGTAGGAAGCATGCAGTCATCTCTCACTAGAAACACATCCTTATCAGGGTGCTGCTCTCCAACCGAACACCGAGGGTCCTGCTGACCCCAGCAAAGAAGGAACGTCAAAATTTGCTTAAGCAAAGGCTCCACTGTGTGTTCTCTAACATGAATTCTAAGGTGATTAGTCTTTAATGTCATATTGGTTAGAGACTGATAAACCCTGATAGATGCTTGCAGTTAACTGTGGTCAGGTGAAGTACCACCGACCACGACTGCCATCTAAACTGCCATCTACAGCAACCACAAGGACATGTCTGACATCAGTAGCACTCCTCAAGGTCATGCTTTGAAATATGGCAAAGAGAAACTTTATAAATCATCAACCTCCTTCTGCTAAGGAATGACTGCTTCTAATTCTCCCTATTTTCAGACGCTTCTGGCAGAACTGTTACATTAAATATTCAGTGAAATACAAGTAAGGTTTGAAAATGCCTGCTCCGAAAGAGCTTGGAAGCATTAGTGCACCTCATACTGCAAAAGCCTCCACCTGGCAGGTTATGTATCAGAGTCATTCACTTTTTACCTCAAAAAATGATCAGCTTCTTTATCATCTACAGGGAACTGCCTCTCCATTTGAAACATTTATATATTTCTGTTACTTGCAAAGCTAATGTTGTTTGGGAAGGCCAGGAAAGGAATCTCTTCTCAAATCTCTTTCAGAGTCAAGGTAACTTGACATTGAATGTAAAATTGAACTACTTCTTCAAATAGAAACAAATAGAAGAAAGGTTGAATTACTTCTGAAGGGACCTGCATCGACAGGCGGTTTAGCTGAATGTTGCATTTGGAGAATATTTGACTTCTCCAGTGCTGTGAATGAGGTCAGGCAGTTCAAAAGGAGCCTTCTTGCTTGCTTGTTTCTAAGAAACTAATTCATTTTGTTATTATGATGAAGTACGCAGAATAGATCGCACATAATTCATTCTTCCACAAACATTTTATTGCAAAAGTATGCAGGTTGTTTTCTATAATATAAAATATTATTTCAGGGCTTGTAGATTTTGTTTCAGGTAGGTTAAGCCAGGAAATTACAGAAAATTGCAATATACAAGAGCTTTGAGATCTGCAGATGGAAAGCTTTGTATAAAAGCTAGAAACATTATCATTATTTTTATAGCATCTGCAACTGCAGTCCTTAAACACTGTAATAACTACCTGCTGCCCTGCTCCCCATCCTGGTATTCACGGGTAAAAACAGACCATGCAATCTCCATTTTCTACTTGAAACTTTCACTCTGGTTGATGTTGGAGACAGGTGATTTATAATTTACACTGTGTAAATATTTGTAGTTATGTCCAGAAATAGTCTTTGACAGTGAATATTATTGCAGAGGCCTTGACTTCTATCTATTGTGTCTACAGCAAAAGTACCCCAAGTTTCTCTAATCAAGATAATTTGGGCAGAAGAAGGTAACCCAGCTAGCCAGGGTCACCTGGAGCTGAACACTGTGCAGCAGAGCAAGTTGGCCTGAGCAACGTTCACTTGTGGCTGGATTGCATCTTCCTGCACAACTTCACCAGCTTATATAGCTCTACTGGATCGTACCGTCAAGCATCATCTTCTACAGAAATATCCACCATACCAAAACACTGCTCTGTTGTCCCTCTCTGCTTTCATGA
Organism: Podiceps cristatus; assembly: GCA_000699545.1. Lineage (NCBI taxonomy): Eukaryota > Metazoa > Chordata > Aves > Podicipediformes > Podicipedidae > Podiceps > Podiceps cristatus. The sequence continues at coordinate 8,038 of JMFS01071162.1, forward strand.
AGTAAGCCCCTACATGGCATGGGCTCCTCCATTTCTTGGGTCATTGTTTAAGCTGCTCCTTGCACCAGGCTGGCATCTTTCCCTTTGCATGGAGATCAGATAGGATGAAACAATGAAACTCATGTTATGGGAGTGGGTTGTGAAGAGTTGGAAACTCCTAGGAGACACTCAGATGCTCTCGAAAGGAAAGTCTTACTTCGTGGGTCTTTTTTCCGGCTTTTAGGGTGCTATACAACATCTATAGCTGGAAAAATGATCCCCTTACTGCTACACATTGCAACCTTTGTTCAGTATTTACTGGGGCAACAAGTGTGCTGGAACATACAGAAGGGAATCTGAAGGTCCTGAATTCAGTTGGTCACACACGACTGAGAGCAAGTCAGGCTCAAACGGGCAGAATTACACAATACTGTCACATGGATGAGACCAACTGCATCCTGCATCCATCAGAAACGGGAAAAATAGGACAGGGGGAAAAGGGAAAAATAATGAACAAGTCTCTAAAAACTAGATGGACTTTTTACCGTGTCAAGTCCTCTCTGAATCAAGGAAGGGTTTTGCTCTAGTAAAGGGGGATATTTTGAACAAAAGGCCCATGAAACAAATCAGCTCCACAAGTACATAATATTCAAGTGAGTTTTACATAACTACTCTCCTTTTCTTACAACCTTCAGATGGCATGAAGGAATGGCAGAAAACCAATCTGAATGTAAGAAAGCCAGCCTGCAGGCCAGGGAAGGACCTTTCCCATTACCTCTGTCAAATAAAGCTTGCATGTTCTCAATGAATCACACCTTAAAATAAACCATGTTCAACAAAGCAAATGAAAAAACAACAGAGGGAGGACTGGGAGTGACCCACACAACCCTGCTGCCCCAGCGAAGAATCAGGAGGACCTCATCTGCACAGCTCTTGCGCAGGGAAGCAGAGGTGACACCATCACCCCAAAAGACCCAGTCTTGAAAATACCATTGCTCACTGGGAAGTGCACTTTCCTACTAAGTTCCTACAAACAAACTTCACCTTGTTAGCAAGCAAATAAAAAAATTGGCTGAACTTGTCCAAGTTAGAAGCAACTGTAACTCCTGGCATTATTTGGAGACTGTGTGATGAAACTTATTTACAGCACATAGAGACCTACCAAGTCCCATGGCCTATGTATTGCCATTACGTGGCAACGGTTGTTGTGAATCACTGGCTCATCAGTGTGGCCTATGTGGTGGACTTCTGTGAGATAAGGAAGGAGGAGACACAACCAAGTAAAAGAAGGGAGGTTGGTGAACATCCAGATTTTGTACATATGCTCAGCGGTACCTTGCGGCAGGGCCAAGAGTCACCACACCTCTTCCTCGGTTAGCTTCTGAAAGGGACCAAGAGGAAGACTGCTCTAGTGGGGCACGGCACTCCCGTTTCTAAGCTGGTGTTTATTTTATTCATTATACCAATTTCATCAATTAATTCATTGCTTGTTACCGGACTTTGGTTGGAGAAGTACAACACATCTTAATCTACTCTCCCTTGCATTTAAGGAAAAAGCCATAAAGCACTTATATTTCATAGCTTATTTGGGTTTTTTGCGCATGACCTTACTTCCTCCAGTTGCTTAATCCTCTTATTACAGTATGTCTCATTCCTTTTGCACCTTTTCCTAAGTGTCTCCTGTTTTCTTGGTTGAATTAGACTGTCTTTTTTCTCCCAACTTTTCTTGTGTTTTGCTTTGAAAGTCTATTATTTTACATGGTACCCCTCCCTTTGTTTACATGTGTGTGGGAAGAGGAGCCAGACTAAGGGGTGGTTGCTGTCGGACAGGGTAATAGAAACGAAATCTTTGCTTCATCTGGCACAGCTAATGAGTCTTTTCTCATGGTTGGCACTCCTTGGTGTTTCAGATATGGGCTAAACAAGGAAAATGAAGTGTTGATGAGACCTACGGTAGCATGCTTATTGCCTTGAAATGGAGTCACCATTCAGGTCAGGTTGTACTATATCTGTAAAATATGAGAGTTAAATCATAATTGGGATTGCTTTCCTGTGTTACAGACTTCAACTTTCCTCTCTTTTCCTCATTCAGCTATAGGATAAGAAACCCTTTGTTCTCGGTCCTTGTCTAGGAAGACTTCAGAAAAACTCAAAAGATTAAAACCAGTGAGAGCCACACCTTCTCTGTAGCCCCTTTAAGGAGCCAGAAGAGCATGCAAAGACTGGAGGGCTATGCCAGTAGTGTGGGGGCAGGACCCAAATGCCCACCACCTTTCCAGAAACACTGTTTGTCATGAGCCGAGGAGCACCTTGCAGGCCTGTGGCGTTCAGTAAGGATGTTTGGGGAACGTGGGCAGAGGGAGGTCTAGCAGGGATCGGTGTGGAGCTACTTTTGCAGCTCCTTGGGCAGAGCAGCCAGGGGTGGCTAAGGCATGCTCGGATTGGAAGTTACACTTCTCTGAGGTTTGGGTTCAATATACGCGATGTCCGCACATGGACGTACCTATTGCAAGATAGACATCTTTTCCTGGTTACCATTGGTCTGGAACTATTTTAAACAAAGCCAGAAAATAATCCATTCCTGGAATGGCTGTTTGTATGGAAAACTCTGTTTATAAAGCCAAAGCAATTTAGCTGCAGTGGCATAAATATCTTTCTTAATTCCATGAAGACCTTCCTTTGTGTCAGACACCTTTCCTTGCCATTTTAGTAGGAGGCACCCACTGTCTGGACAGGCACAGAGCCTAGCTGTAGGATTTGAGGGTTTTGTTGCTACTATCAGACAATCTTCAAGTATAAATTTTCTTCTCAAACTGAGAATTCAACTCATTAAATCACTCACAGGTCAGATATGCAAAGGATGGTAAAGTAAAAGCTTTTTAACATTATTCTGCATACACTAAAAAGAAAAAAGATGAAGGTGATGTAGAACAGTGGTAAGTTCCCCATGAACTTCCTATTAGACTCCCTGCCTTCTCATATGTGACCAAAATCTTTTTTTAATAAACCTGTTTTTATAGTTCAGAGTCTCTGCCAAGTGTTTACAGTGTTGCCCTAAGTAACAAGTCTGAGCCTAGGGACTTAATTAAATGTAACCTGCTTTTTCAGTTATAGAATTGTCCTTAAACATAAAAAGGCAAGTGAACTTTAATAATAAAATCTGAAATCACTTTTTGTTTAAGAGAAGTTCTTTACTCCTCACTGTATATAATCAGTTACTTCTTAGAAGGTATATAGTATTTTCACAGATAATCTCCCACAAGCATTTACAGATTTTATGACAAGTAACATAGCGTTTGGAGTTCTGGCTTTATGTGAGAATCTCAGATTTCATACTTTCTTCCCAAGCTGATTCGTAGACCACATGGTTGCAGGGAAGAATGTAAAAACTTGAATTAAAACATGTTTATAAAGGATGTCCTTTTTCATCTCACAATATTTTAGTGTCCTTAAAATTTTAGAGGCTTAACTTTTCATTTTGGAGCACTTGGTTCTGCATATATTGCAAATTATTTTACAGTCATCTCAGAGGAGGTTTTACCCATGAGGGCTTCTGCTAACAGCAAGGTTGTTTTGGGGAAGGTGCTGAAGAGCTATCTCTAAGTCTCGGATGGACAAGCACAGGCGACACGGCTGCTGCCACCCTGGGCAAGGCTGCCACACCGGCTAAGTGAAACCAGACCAGAGTTTTCATTCACGGTAGCTCGCGGCCCAGCGTATTAATGTAAAGCAAGGTCGATGCAGCTTGTATGGATGTGCTGGGCTAGAAACCAGAGTGGCCAAAGCTGGACCCCGGGCCAGGTTGAGGTCCCGCCTGACTCACCGGCAGGAGAAAGGCGGGCTGCGATGTTGATGCTCTTGCCTCCCCACGGAAACCCTCCCGGCGCCGCGTGCGCGCCCCCCCCCGCCGGTGCCACTTTGCCAGGCCGCTCTTCAGCGGATGAGGGTGCACAGAGCAGATGCTTTCCCAGGCAAGAGAGGTTTAATGCCTTTCTCCTCCCCCTACATGGAAGTTGTAACTTCTCTATGCCCACAATGTTAATCATTTACAACATCTTACAACCCAGCCTGACCCGGAGAGCCAGACTGTGCAGGTCAAATGCAGGTACCCAGCAGGCCTGGAGGTGTCAGAGGCGCCGGGGCTGCACCCTCAGCCACCCTGATATCAAGTGGAGCTGGGCAGCTCCCGCACAGGGGCAGGGAGCAGGGTGAAGCCCCAGAAACATGCAGAGAGCAATGAATCACAGCTGTGACATCGCACGTCAGGTGGGGCTGGCAGCGAGGAGTTACTGGATTGCTTCCTCTGACCTTTGCTCCTTCTGCTGCACCTCGGTGCGCACCTTCTGCTGCTGAAGGTTGCGGACTGTTTCACTTCTCCTCGTTCACTTACCTGCGTCTCATACCAACTCCCTTCCTCCAGCTGCCAGACTGACCACAGCAAGTGGTACGGGGAGGCCTCACGAGCAGGCGAGTGCAGACTGCGACAGGCTACCTAGTGAGCTCACGAAACCCCAGCTCCTGGAGGGTGCCCACAAAGGATGAGACAACGACTCAGCTGTCCCCATCCAGCACGGGCAGTCGTCCTGCTTCGAGCATCAGCGTGGACTAGGGACCTCCAGCCATCCCTTTGGACAGTATTTCACCGACGCTGTGAAGTCATTCACCTGCTCTTCCCACTGGCTCAGTTTCCAGCTGTACCGATGCACTCAGCCCACTTGGATACCTGCTGGAACAAAACAGGTCCAAACAAAACAGCGTAAAATGAAGTCAAAGCCTGGCACTGTGATTTGTGCAAATCCGACTGATTTCAGATGCATTTTCCTTTTCACAAGCTGTTTCTTCTGCTGCTTGCATTCAGGCTTATAAACTCTTCGGGACGGCATTCATCTGTCTTAACAGTTGTGCAAAACTTTTAAGCCTTGACAGGCAAACAGTAATAAAGCTGAAGATCGCTCTAGACTCTTGGAAGCTGGACTGTGGGACTGTTGACTGGTGCGTGTCACAGCAGTGCTGAATACTTCACCTATTAGATGCTTTGTGGATGACTTTGCTTTCTCACCATCTCCATCTGATTTTGGGTCGCACTAGAGAAATCACCTGAGCGGGCTGTGGGAAGAGCGCCGCATTCCTGAGCTGGGAGAAACAACTGGTTGTGTGGAGGAAGCGTTTACTTGGGATGACATAAACACTTCCAACTTGAAAGAGCCACAATTTGTAGACCCCAGTTTGTTTATATTTAACTTTGTAGATCTTGGCTTGTGTGTTTTGCTAGTCTAACTAATGATGCTATACTAGTCTGACTGGATTGTGTAAAAATTTTCTGTTTACATTATACAGCCTTCATGGTTTGAAAAGAAAACAGGCACAAAAGTACAAATAGTGGTATATGAAAGGTCTTGCATTTAAAGAAAATGCTCATGCTGTTCAAGTTTGTAGAGCTCAGATCGTAGTGATACGGAAGAGCCTTGATAATAATTACTGTCCAATTTTGATGAAAAACAGTGTAAAAGAAGATACTCGATGTGAAAATTCACCACAAAGGAAATTTGACAGTCTAAACAGACTAGCAAGAGCAGGCTAAATAAGTATGCAAATGGCATATTAGTGCCTTTAATTTATAGCGGCGCTTATTTCATCTCCACGAGGAAGACCTCTTGGCCGTCCATTCTTTCTTCCTCCATTTCTGCCATGGGTGCGTGACATTCATTTCAGGGGACCACACTTCCCCCGTCCCCAGGCGCAGCGAGCAGAGAGAGGGGCAAGAGCTCCGTGGTGTCTGCAGCCCCCCTGCTGCCTCAGCAAGAGAAACGTATTTATTTAGAGCCCCCAAGGCCCCTCCCGAGCGG
>JMFS01071165.1:0-10616 GCA_000699545.1 Podiceps cristatus
CAAGGAGCTCTTCTCCAGTCTGTATATATGCTACGGGACCAGGCAGGATGAAAGTGGAAAAGAAGTGACCTCCTATCAGCTGATGTGCAGTAACTGTGGACATAACCATGTCCATAACTGTGGACATAACTGTGGACTCTGTCCATGGCGAAAGCAACTCAGAGAGTCACAAGTCTTTCATTGCAGACATTTAACAACATCGGCAACCCTGGCAGGGTCCTGGCAGTAAATTTTGAGTGAGATGAGTGGTGTGTGTCTCTGGACTGGGCTGTCTAGAGTCACTGGTCTGCACTGGGCACAGCACGTAGGTAACTGTAACTTGCTCTGTCTCTTTTACTGTATGTACCAACAGTTTGGCCATGGATTAGCCTTTCCAGGATTTCAGTTGGCAATGGATTAGTCTTTCCAGGCAAAAAAAATCCTTAGAAGCAACTAAATAACAAACCCCAAAAAAGTTTATAGCCCTTTTTGTGTCTAGACCATGGACGCGGAAAAGAATTGCTGTGGCAGTTGACATGCTTCAGTGCCAAAAAAGAAACTTAGAGCAGGAGAACAGGAAACAGATGTGGACGGGGGAGAAAGGAGTCTCCTGTAAGTAGGGCCCTACCCTTACTGGAGAAGTTTCTATTCTGTATCGCTGATCTCTCTTTTGGAATTCAAATACCAAAAGAGGTCACTCATGGTTGTTCCCACCTTCAGCCCTCACTGTGTTTGCATCCTTCAGCCAAAGATTTCAGTCCTCCAAGTTCTGATGAAGGTTAAGAACAAATTATGTGGTAAGCACGTGAGCCCTTACAATGATTTCCTCAGTTTTCCTAATTTCTTGGGTGTGCCCATGTCCTTCAATCTCGAACTTTAGGTTTTGGAAATTTTTCACCTCAGATCATTTAGGAAACCTTCAATCTCGGTACAAAGCTTGGAGGCGATTGATTTCTCTTTCCAGTTGCATTACATGGTAAAGTCTTCTGTGACTACCTTGGCACTCAGAACACGACAGCAGCTTGCTATAGTAAAACATGTGAAGGCCTGATCTTTCCCTCTGGTAACAGGGTACTGAACTTATATTAGAGATCCCAAAGAGCCCTTAGTAAACACCTTTTCAAGTTCCGCCGGAAGCATTAACTTGCTGCTCTGTTTCTGCACCCAGCAGAGCAGACTGGTGCCTGCAGGCAATGTACCAGTGATATTTTAGTTCAGAAGAGGAGTGTGCCTTAGGAGCAATTGTCCCTTTAGCATGCTCTGATTCACATCAAAAACTGCTCTTGGAGCGCACAGACTGGATTCCCTTTGAACATAACTAAACCAAAAGGTGCCCTCCAGGGGCACCCCCTACCCTGCTACTGCTGGCGGGCTGCTTGTGCCGTAGCACGTAGGTGGTACGTGGGTGTTTCACTTTACGAATCCATTCCTTTTGCTCTTCGTTATGCCACATGTAGGAATCGCTTTATCATCTGCACAGCCAGTAACAAACCTTCCTAGAGGTTTGGAATATAATTTCTTTTCAGGTTGCAATTGTGAAACCAGAGGTTTAATACCCTGACAAAGTCTTAACTGAGAAGTCTTATTCACGATTTTTAGTGCGAGTATCCCATTCACTAGCACCTTAGGAGAGGAGAAAAGAAAAATAGCACTGGTATTTTTTGGTAGGAGCTTTGTCATTTGTACTGCTAAAGTACTACAGTTTTCTCAGGCTCAACTCTGTACTGAGAGGAAGATTAATCAGAATCTTATTGGTGCCCTTCAGAGGCTTAATTATTAGATTCAAACCTCATGATAAATTAATCTTTAACATCAGGGGTGGAGACAAACCCATGGAACAAATCAAGGAAATAAAGGACATTCTTTAAAGTATAGACTGGATAATCATCTACCTGAAGATATCCTGAAATGAGCTTACTGTTGTATAGACTCTACAAAGTTTAGATTCACCTTAAAGCCATATTATTCAGCCTTGCTAATTTTAGTTAGGTTCCTAGCTCATACCTAACTTGCCAATGAGCTAATTTGTTCTTTTCCCAGTGTCCCAATTCATTTTGCAGTCACCTGGAGGCTCTGCAGTTATTTCCAAAAGCTGGCAATAAAGTTTGTTGCATTTCATCTTTCATCTTATTTGTCTATAGTAATATTATTTTGACATTTTCTTGTTACGTAACTTGCTTTTCTTTGATGTGCTTTGACATAATTTTGTGTTTTCCTGAAAGTATCAGGTGTCCCCATGGATTCCAATTAACGTTGTTCTGAGGTTGAGTTTATGACATGACACAGCTGTTGTGACAATGCTGTCATCTTCCAGGAAAGGTAAATGAAGGTGGCTTCAGCTAAGCAAACATCTACAGCTGCCGGAGTCACCACTTAAAAGTCAGGTTTTACTCAGTATGTATCACTGACTCCACTATTCCTTGCCTTATGCTTAAGAAATGAGCATTATTTTGTGGTTAGTGATAGCAAAATGGAAGATTTTCAAGTGGGAGTGTTATGTACCAAGGCTGGTTTTTTTAAGCAGGTGATCACCATGCTCAGACACAAGCTGAAATCAGCTTGGTGTTGCGTATAGACACTGTAATGTTTCCAGACCTGCCTTGAAGCCATTTTGCTGCAGTGCAGCTATTATGGGTCTAGAGTCTTAGTTCACAGTGAAGCTCATCTGATGCTGTTTTGCACAAGTATCCAGTTAGCTTTTACGACGGTTAAGCCAGCAAGGCTCTTACACGCAGGCTCTGTTGGAAGCCTGGGAGTGGTCCCATGGAAACCTCTCAGACAATTCACTACTTTAAAGTATTCACTCCTAAGTGCCTTTGTGGAGTGAAGCCTGAAATCGCTTTGATAACATCTATCATTTATTATAAATGTAATCTGTCTTTCATAACTAGTGACTTATATACTTAGAAAATCTCCCTTTAAAAGGGCAAAAGACTCCTTATTTCATTCCTAGTGATCACCTCAAACATCTCCCACTGCAATAAGTTTGGGAGAATATTTTCTTCTTTGCTGGAATCACTGGATAGAATTGTCCAGCTTATACACACAATGGCTACACAAGAGGTAATACAGGCTAAATGATGCCGGAAGTCCCTTCAGGCTCTAAAATCTATTAACCTACTGGATAATTTACAAACAAAACAATTTATGGAGTGAGAATCTGTGTATTGTGCACGGGGAGGGAAATGTTAAACTCTGCATCGTTCATTCTGATAGAGCTGTTCTTTACATAGTGTCTGCATGCTTATTACAGGGGAGCAAGAATGAATTAGTGAAGACCATTGAATGCTAATGTATTATTCAGGCTATCTGTGAGCGAATCTCTTCTTTAAATTTGGTGTTGCTTTTTAATATATTCCTTCTGCAACAAACCCAGCAACGTGGAATATTCAAAAGCAATGACAATGATAATGAAATATCATGGGCTGGGCAGGATGAGGACATTGCCAAATGGAAGTAATTTGCAACAGTCGTAAAGATTTAGGTAATAATTGCAGTAGCCTACAGCTCTGCAGGTTGGATTCTTCATAGCAAGCCATTCTTGCAACTGTTTTCAAGGATCTGCTTACAGCAACAGAGTTGTACATTTTTAGAAAAAGAGGGCAAGAGACATTATGAATAAGTATGAATAATTATGCTATTAGTTTTAATGAAATCTGATAAAGCTGGAGTGCCTGAATTTTTACAACTAAGTTACTGCCAGGGCTCTGAGGGCACTAATAGGCCCTATTGGCCCTGCCTGACCTTCCCCGGGGCCACCCCTCACCCTGCCCATGGCCCAGACCCCCAGGGCAGCCCCTGGGGCTGTCAGTCCCTGCCCCAGCAAGGCTGCAGCAGTGCCAGTCTCCAGCTCCCACAGCCCTGCCTGGCCATCCCAGGGCAACGTCTGACCCTGGGGTACCCCCGCTGGCCTTGACCCTGACCTGCAGTTGACCTCCCAGCTCAACCCGGGGCCTGCCCCGCCACAACAATCTTGCCTGATGACCTTGGTGCTTGGTTGGCCCCAGCTGCCATCCCCAGGTCTGCCCTGCTCGCCTGCATGAGCAAGTGCCCAAAGGAACTATTCCCACTGCCCCAGAACCAGATGATTAAAAGGAAAAATGATCGCGGTGATTTCAGCAGCTCAATCTCGTGTTACCTGAGGGGCCAGTCCATTTCTTGAGCTCTGTTTCCAGGTCTGCTCTGATCGCAGGTCTGCGTTAGGCCAAATTCAGCTTCCACGGTGAGGAAGGTGGAAGACGGGTACCCCCAGAGAAGGCTTAGCCCAGTCTAAGACCTGAATCTGTCTGTGGAGGTCTCTTTCCTCCTCCATGGACTGACATTTAGGTCTGGTGAATGCAGCTCCAGTATTAGTTTCCATGTACTTCCAACACGTAGTTTCCATTCACTGATTCACTGTAATTAGCAAAGGCTTTGCTGACATTTTCTGCCTGGAGATTTGGTCACCTTCCTAAAAAAGGGCAGTTTCTAAATTATGTCCAAATAAACAGCATCAGTTTCGTGGTAAAAAAATGATGCAGTGACTGCAGAGATAGCTTTTGTTAGCCCAAGAAGGGAGAAGGATCCAGACAAATGTGAAACAGGAGGGAACCTGAGAAACAGTCTCTTTATTTGTATTTTCTGTTCGATGAGACATGCTTGCTGCATGGATCTGAAGTGTATTATGCCAAATTCAGAGGAAAAGCAGGTGCCAGTGTAAGCTATGTGTGAGTAAAACAACGACATTTGGAAGGATGGTGTTACAGAAAGGCAACTACAAGAAGTTATCCATGAATCCTCCTCTAGGAATTTAATTTATTCTACTTTACCTCTGCTGACTGGTTGCTCTTCCTACCACAGTCTTTCCCCTTTGCTCATCAGCACAGCAATCCCTGGCGATCATTTACTTGGAGTCTTGCACTTAGATTACCTCCCAAATCATCTCACTGGAATGCTGATCCAAACCCCATTCAGGTCAATGGGAGTTTTGCCACTAACTTTGCGGAGGTTCGGATCAGGCCCGGGCAGCTCCCTGCCGGCACGCACCACAGGCTCACCGCTGCTGCCCCGCGAGCTGGTGTGATGCTCCAGGGGCAGGCCAGGACCGCGGCTTTATTCCCACCCTGAGCCTTAGACTGAGGGAAATGGGTGAGAAATGAGGTTCCTAGGAGGTGTTGCAAACCTTGCCTAGATTTGGACAGCCCATAAGCAGATGGTCAGCTCCTGACCCGAAGAATTCAGTTAAACAAGAAAGAGAAGGAAAGGTTCTGGAGCAAGGGCAAGGACAGGCAAAGCCTCAGTAGTTCTGTGGTGGAAAGTGATGAGGATGGGATAAAAGGAGGATGGAAGGAGAAGGAAGATGAGCAATATGAAAAAAATAGTTTGGTCCTTTCAAAATCATCTCATGCCATCATTTTAATTATGTAGAGAAAAAAAATGGTGAGTTTAGCTGTTTAAATGCTAGACTCTTAATTTTTGTTTCTCTGGGCTTTCTTGCTGTTGCCTCTGGACTGTCACTGTATCTTAGAGTAGATGGCAAGCAGCTGTGGGTGGCACCTGGGACATTGTGGGAAGTGGCTGGCTGTGGGACTCGCCAAATGCTGGAGGCTCTCTGTTGATGTGAATACCAAACCACAGCTCAGGGCTCTCTGTACGTGGGCCTTTATTGCACTCTAGAGAGCTTTCCAGAGTATTTTTTCTTTAGTGAAATTAATATCTTCCACTTTGACTTCCTTGGGTTGTGCTCAAAAGATTTTGGCATCATCCAAACTGAAAGTAGAAAGTAGACAGTTCCTTCTTAGCATTCAGTCTAGAAATAAAAACGTGGGGAATTCTGACATAAGGATTCAAATGGCTTTAATTTGCTAATGAATTCACCCGGTGGCTACGATGCTAAGCTGCTTCCCCTCCTTCTCTAAGGCTATTGTAAATTAAATGATGCATCCCTGATTTTACTGTCAGATATCTCTACCACAAGCTTTTGGAGACTGGTAGGTCTCTGGTGACTTCAGAAGTCTGCCAGTGCTGGATCCACCTGGTCACTGGAGCAATAAGCAGGTCTAAATTCCTGTCCTGTGAACTGAATGTGAAGCAGTGGTCCCTGCCAAAGAAGCCTTTCTCCCTCCCCTCAGGGTGACGTGAGGCCTTGGGCAATGTTCAGGAGGCAAGCAGAGGGGTGGAAGGTAACCACAAGGAGCCCAAAGGAAGCAAATGTAAGCAGGGATCGGGTAAGTGGAAGAGCTTGAGATAGGCATGGTACGGAGGAAGGTGGCTCCACAGTGGTGGGGCCATCCCCTGCCACTTACCCAATGTCCTTCAGCAATGTTAGTGTTTCTTTGCCCGTAACAGGGGACAGTGATATAAATTATTAGAGATACTGAGCATTGAAACTGCTCTCAATTTCTTTATTAAGAAGAGGCCCTTCTGAAAAGCCACCTACCTCTGAACTGAGTGCTGAGGGAAGAAACATGATTGACATGAGAAGAGTTGTGTGTGCTGCTCTCCCTTGTACCAGCAGGTACTGGGAGAGACGGGGAAAGGAGTCGGTCCCTTGGGGACAGTTTGGATAACGTGAAAAGGGAGCCCCAAGACCAGCTCTTTTTTTTTCCCCCTCCCTGTCACCCTCCTGGGGGAGGTTGTCTTGCCTTACACAAGTTCATACAGCATTTGTGTGGTTTTTGGTACTGTGATCCTTTTACTGGGAAGGTAATTATCCTCTGTCCCAGAGAAAGCTATTGAGGACGTACCTGCCACGAGAACAAGCTATCGCTATAGGAACCCAGCCGTCCCTGTGGGCTGGTGCCAGCATAGTAACAAAGCTGTGTGTTTAAATTATACAGAGGTGGTTAATGGGTTTTCACCTTGTCAGGAGAGCAGTCCAAGGTTAAAGAACGATGCGTCCCAGAAACGAGGGCGAGAAAAGCTGAGTTTTTAAAACATTCGACCTGCAGGGTGAGCTGGTATTTTAAAACAAAACTGTGGTAGGGTTTTCCTTTTCATGGAGGCAAAGTGCCGCATTACAAAAAGTAGGAGAGGGGCACTCTGATTCTGAATGCAGTGTGACAGCTAGAATATATTTAACATGTTATTATGTTATCAGTGGAAGTGTTTAATGAGATTTAGTAGATGTTCCCAAAGCTGTCCTGTCATGTTTATATATTCGGATAGGGGCTGTATGAAGTGGCCTGGGATTTATTTGGTTGGCAAGCCAGGGCAAGGCAGGATTTTGGTGTTCCATGCTACATCTCATCAAGCAAATCTGTTTTCATTTTTACTGAGATTATAAATGTAGCAAATGAAAGGAACAGAGCAGATGCACTTTCTTTAGATTTTGGGAGGCATTTGTGTCGTCTGCCACTTGACATTTTGATTGCCTGGGTAGCCCTACACGCTATCAAGAATGTGTATGTTCAATAGATTAGTATCCAGTTAATTGATGGAGGCTGAAAAGAATCATATTGACCCCAAAACTAAGGAGGGGCAATGATTTGTAGCTCTTTATCAGAAAAAGCTTTTGGCTTTGAGTGTAAGGGGGTACCACCCCTGCTGTGCACGTCCTCAAAGCCGTGCTGCCCCCATCACCCATCCTTTCCACACTTGGATCTGAAGTTCCATCCTCTTCTCTCACCCCACACCCACAGACCAGAATCCCAAATCAATGTCCCCACCATCCTCACTGCCCTCTTTCTCCTGATAGTGTCCCTGTCTCCACATCCCCCACTGCTTTTGACTCACTTTTCTAGTCCCTGGAGTGCAGTCTGCTGTGGGTGGTGGGCTGGGAACGTCTGCCTCACGCTGGCACAAACTTCTGTTGTCTGTGAATTGGCACTTGATGCCTGTGTAAAAGCTTTTACTCCCACCCCATTCACACCCCTTCTCACTTTATTTCCATACATATCACACTCTGGTCCATTTTGTGTTTGTGACAGCCATATTTAGGCCAGACTCTTTACCACACATCTCTGGATTGCTCATTGAAAGCAAGACATGGGTAGCATATAAGAAGTATTTTAGAGCATTATTCCTAGAAACACCTTAAGTTGTCTTGAATTTACGTAAGTCTAGAAGCTTATCATAGGAAATCATCACCAGATTAAAGTGTGTCTCATGAGAGTCTTCAAAGCTCTGTACAAGACCCAGTACTAGTCGATATTTTTCATACTGAACTCGAAGTGAGACTAAAACTTGCAACTCACACAAAGACTGTAGAAAGGCTCGTAGAGATAAGGGAGCAGACCTACGGAGCAGTCTGGAGTGCTGGATAAGTTGGCTTTGTCGCACAAAGTTGTATTTAAGTGTAATCAAGCAGATGCTATACATCAGGAAAACAGTGATGCTGGTAAAAACTTAAGAATCCCAGTGATTATGTGGTTGAATATGAAATTCCAGCTTGGTGCTACAGCAAAAATGGCCATGAGATATATAAATAAAAGACTGCTGAGTTCAACTCCCTTTTCTGTCTACTTATACCTGTTCTTATGTCCCTGACAATTTGTCCAGGTCTTAATATTTCCTTTAAACAAAACTAAACTTTTGGGCCAATTGCAAGGGTAATCTTGGGAAAAACAGAGCCTGTAATAAACAAGGGAATGCATAGTGGAGCATCTAACAGTTCCTTTTGCCCTAAAATCTGTTTCTGCTTGCAGTGATAAAGTCTTGAGTGTAATTTTAAAAAAGTAATACAAAGTAGATGTATAAAGGCCTGAGTTTAGCTGCATGGTCAAGGGACAGCTTGTTTTAAACTCCTTCTCCTCCCAGGCTATGACAATGTCACATTCAAATGACACACAAGATTATGTGCCTACACCACCTCCTGCTTTGTAAGTAGGTCGGTGGATCTGGCAAAGCAGTGCTCTCTACAGCTCTCTACAGCCCTGAAAGGCTACTCATCTACCCAGCTTACTGTTATGGAGATCATATGGAGATATTCCTATATCATCTCTTTGGCATGTATTCATCATCACCTTCAGGGAGGCCTGGAGCTGCCTCTCTGCTGCTGCAGAAAGAGAGCAAGATTTGAAATAGGTTGCTACTCACTGCCTCTGTACAGCTCCCTGCTGCCTAGTGTGCGTCCCAACATGAGGCCTCCAAGTGACCAGACCCACAGAGCTCCACATTCCCCCAGGAGGACCAGGATGCTAAAAGCCAGGCATTGCAATGGCACCTAATGGCAATTCATTGTTAGTGTCCTTTTTCTAGGATCTGGGCATTAGCTTCTGTGCAGTAATTTGTCCCCTGTATAATACTGTGTGAAATAATGGGGGTAACGTGAGTTTAAATATGTTAAAATATGTTAATTTGTGAACAATTCAGGTAATCCCATTTGGTGATGGGGACCTTGCCGGTGCCTTGGGAAAAAATCTTCCTAGATGTGTGTGGCACATACAACTGTGAGTCAGTCTAGAGAGATCAGTCAAGAAAGGAATCGCAGCCATTGTGCCAAATGGTGATGGAAAAAAATCCCCCTAGGGTCACAGTGACAGCTTTGGCTTTCCCTTCAGGAAATCTTCTTATAGATTTCATGAGTCCAATAGGGTCACAAAGACAGAAAGGTTCATAGAAGTGCTTGGTAGTTATAAAGCATAGATACAACGCTTCTGATGGAAGGGTGGATAGCCCTGGTGCCTCCTTTCATTTCTTTCCCTGCAATCATTAATTAGTGTACTTTGGTCACTGTCGGCAAAGATTCATGGTCAGACTCGGGGGGGAAATTGTGTGTGTCACTACTGCTTCCTTTGATTGTTTCAGATGCACATTAACTGGCAGCGTCTAGACACTTGTGTCCTACAAGACAGCATTTAAATACGAATCAGAAGAAAGAACACAGCTGCTAAAACACAGCCCTCCCTCTCTTGATTCGTCTCTGCATTCAGTCTCTGCATTTTAGAATACATCGTGTTTTCTAATTGTTGCTATTTTACAACATTTTCTTTAGTGCATAGTGTTTTATGGCGGCGCCTTATGAATTAGTTATTGGTGACTGCAGAGCTGTTGTAACCATTAGTTTTAGCAGCACTGTAATCGTCTAGTAAAGGCAGTCACCTATTGCTTTTATAATCAATTTTTACTGTTCAGATCGCATTTGCACTGGTTTATTTCATTACTATGCACCTTTTCCAGCTGAGCTTTTGCAATTTGCCAAGTTATGCTCATAGATATAATAATGAATGTTTACTTTAATGTCTGAAAGGCAGGTGAGAGGCATGGGTTCTCCTTAGTTTCCATTAGTAACAGAAGTGCCTGCACTTCACAATACCATGGGATATATTTGAGAGAGATGTTGGATTTGCCAAGTAGTGTTTTTTCCTAATGGGGAGATTCAGAAACCTTTTTCCTATGTCTTCAGAGAATAAATTAGGGAAAAACATATGACACAACTGTTGCCTCAGTCTTTACTAGTAAGACCAGTTGTTGCCTGGTCACCAAGCCCCCTGAGCTGGAAGACAGGGATGGGGAGCAGAATGAAGCCCCCACAATCCAAGGGGAAACGGTCAGTGACCTGCTACACCACTTAGATACACATGAGTCTATGGGACTGATGGGATCCACCCCAGGGTTCTGAGGGAGCTGGCAGAAGTGCTCACCCAGCCACTGTCCATCATCGATCAGCAGTCCTGGCTCACCGGGGAGGTCCCAGCTGACTGGACGTCAGCAAATGG
>KL272617.1:0-21221 GCA_000699545.1 Podiceps cristatus
CGGGCCGAAGGCTCGGCCCTTCCCGCGCTCCGCGGGCGCTCGGTACGGGGGGCAGCCCCGTCTCCAGAGAGACGCTCCGCCGTTGGGCCCCTTCCTAGGAAGGACGCGTGCCTGTTCGCCTTCCTGTAAGGGTCCGCTGCCGCGGGTCTCGCCGGCGGAGGCACGGCCTCTCCGGGCTGCGTCCAGAGAGACGGTATCGCCACCGATAAGGGCTTCAGGATTCCCCCCAGTCCTTGCTTGGCATCTAAAGAATCCAACTATTAAATTACCTTGGAGGGTCTGAAATGCACCTTAAAAGCAAGAACCAAAGCAGCTTCTTACTCGTATTAACAGCACAGCAAGTCCTTTACTGACTAGGTCTCCGTTAAATTATTCAACAGGAGACTGCAAACAGGTGATTAAATTTAGGCATGAGACTTCAGCAGAGGCTTCTGCGCCCTTTGATGAGGGTATTCAAACGCCACCGTCATGGGAGAGACCCCAGTAATGTCAGCCATGCAAGATCTGAATACTAGAAGTTCTAAAGTTTTTAAAATTTTAAGTGCTTTGCGTTCAGCATTTAAAATGAGTGACAATAAAGGACAGACTGTGTCACACTTCATACAGTTCAAATGACGCTATTATTTCAGTATTTTTAAAATAATTTATACTTTGTGCTATGTATGACAATTCCCTGAAAGCTGCAAAAATAAAATCCGTGCTCCTGTAAAAGAATAAGGCTCATTAAAGTATGTTCTTTCAGCAAACCCTCCCATATGTAGAATCAAATGGACTTTGCAAACAGATTTAAGTAAATAAAGGTAGTTCCAATTAGTGCATACTAAATCTTGACGGTATCCCTTTATCACTTAAAAAAAAGAAAAAAACCTTCCTCCTACCCTTTTTGTTTTACTGCCACAACATCCTTCTTTCAAGATCAAAAGCTTTAGATCAAAGCCAAGATCAAACTCTATGCTTTAAATAGAAGCAACTTGACTATGAAACATTACACAAAGAAGAACTTTTAAATTTAATAGAGATATCACAGTAGAAAATCTTACTATAGACTTTTTTTTTTCACACTTGCAACAGGCCTACTTAAAACCTGTATCAACAATGTATTTTTATTTTGTAAAGCCACAACAGATTTTCAAATGGTAATTCTGAAAGCTCTTAAAACTTGACTCCTGAACTTTGTGTGTTTGAATGAAGAAAGAAGAACAGAGCATAGTTCAAAGAGAATGAACAAGAATATGAACAAAAAATTATGTTAATGGCAAACACAAATTAATGCAACTACCCAAACAATGTTCCCTTGGATCAGTTAACAGATTACACTATGCATTCCTATAGAAGTAGTTATGGGGAAGACTGGGTCATAGAAACCATGAAATAGATTTATACTTTAAATCCTTTAAAGAATTAAACTTCCTCTCCTGTTAAATGTTTGAAGAAAACTAGGGGAAAAAAGTTATACGAGACACTGATTTTCAGACCTCCAGACTCTGAGGCTGATTTGGGATGAAAATCCCTGAACACGCAAACACCCTGTGTGTTAAAACTCAGAGGTTGCTCCTGTTTCCCTGCTAGTAGCTGCACAAAAGCGATGGAAACTCAACAGGAATTGTTAACAACTTTTTGTAACGGTAATATACCTCGTGGAGCCAACACCCGGGGCTGCCTGGTGCTGGCTGCTGCGCACATCCTAACTTGAACTCTCATCTACCAGATGTTTTTAAGAACATTTTGTCTCCTCCTGTATCCTTCCATACTCCAAAAGGAAGGAGCTTACTTACACTAGATAAAAGTGTGATGGCACTCCCAATTTAAAGGGAGAATGACTGCGTCACCCTCCATCAACAGTCCTGTCTGCTGTCCACATGACACTGACTGTCATACTTCGATCCCCTCACAACAGAAACTAAGAGATTAGTCCGTCCTCCACATCCTTCTCTACCTGGGAAGACTTTCTTCGGAGACGGCCGATGGAGCTGTCCTCTCTAACACTTAGATTAGGAACAGGCATTTATACGTGTCAAAACACGCTAAGATCCCTCATTCTTGCAGCAGCAGGATTAGGCATAACTGAATTTTGAAACAGGGGGGAGGAGGGTAGTACTTCTTACCAATTGGGCAAAGACGGGCCCAATACCCTGGTAAATACCTTAGGCAATGATTTACACCAGCTATTCTTCAGGTCAGGCCAGATGGTACATAGCCTGGAAAACAATAGCATATTTGTGCAACAGACACTATTTCATTTTAAATTAAAACTGAAACTGATTTTAAATTGTTCAGGCTGTGATGGCTACTAATGATATTTCATAACTCAATGAAAAATTGTAATCATGCACCTTCCCTTTGCGTAAGTTGTCTGTAACTTTAGCTGGTCTGTGCTTCTCTAATACTCTCAATATTAATAAATTAAGAAAGTTGTTTTATCTAAGGTGAACACTGAATCAGCACAATTTTGCTGGCCTTCCAGCTGTCCTTAATACTGGAAGGCAAAAAGAAAATGCTGAAAATGGAGGAGTAAGAATATATTTACTGTAAATGAATTTCAAAAGAGTTTCTGCAAAGCAGAGGAAATTGATAACTAGTGCAGTTGAGCCATCTTCCAGCCTCTCATTTATAGAGATTTTATTTGCCTCTCAATTACTGGATTTTGCACCACATTTATATATTGAGATCTATGTGGACACAAGGAAACACCCAGAAAAGTCTGAAGAGTTTACCATCATGTCATGTTACCTCCTAGAGGATGTAGCTAATTTCACCAGCCTACAAATTGCAATATTGTGCCTTTCTACACCTTCCCATGTAACGTAAACCAAAAAAATTGACTCCTCCCTACTTGCGTTCTATGGTAGCGGAATGATACTGCCTACTTTTTAAGGCTGATGCATCACCTCTGTAATATGAGTAAAGGATAATTTAAAGGAACGACACTAAAATTCAAGATACATAACTGTTTTCCTACCACACAGAAGATAGATAGGAAATAAAGAATACTAGTTTAAGTTGGAAAACTAACTTACTCAGAAAATACAATGTGCCCCCAGAACAGCCTGTGTGACCCGAAAACTGCTTCAGCAGAAGAGACCTGGCTTCCAATCTTTGGTAAAAAGCTTCAGAAAATGAAAATACAGAAAAGTATTTTATCCAATAGCTCACTAGATGATTAATAATGGCTTGAACAGTTTGAATGTGTACCCCAAGGGCAACAATTGCAAGGATTTTAAAACATTACTGTTCTCAGAGTTTGGCAGAGGGACTAAGGAGGCAGTGGCCAACAGCTGAAAACAGCAAGATGGCTGGTGCATCTGCATTGCAAGAAGCAGTGTATCAGTGGCAGATCAAAATTACTGAAAAGAGAAATCCAGCCCAGAATGTGGTCCTGTAAGAACAGCAAGTCCTCCAACTGTTTTTGTGTAGTTTTTGTGGGGACAGCTTTATTCACTGAAATGGAAAATCAAGTTGTTCTGACATTATCCGTATTTTAGGAAAGATGGTCATTTATATTGATACCATAAATCCAAATGTTCCAGTTCCTCCAAGAGCCACTGTGGTGGTGTAAACGCACTCTTTGCAGATCAGCATGCTGTGTCTGATATTCTTCAATATAACACCCCTGCAGAGACATTATGTTCAAGTCAAACTTGCCCTTCCTGAAAATATCTCTACCTCCAAGAGACAAAAACCTGTTGAAACAGTAACTTTGAGGATGTGCTTTCAGTACACTGCAACGTGACTCTCACATACTGTGGCAGGAATATTTTTTTCAAAGGGGTAATGCAAATACATCCTTCATAACCACATTAGCAACCCTGCTTTGTGGGGAAAGTTCCCAGGTAAAGATGAATAACTGTACCCACCTATTTAGTTCAAGATCAGATTCATAATCTCATAAAGAAAGTATCTCTGACCACATGACCACAGGATCTCTAAATAATATGCTTATTACTAAATAATACAATGATAGGTAATAGATGTACTATATTTCATTATATTATCTATATTATAATAGCATTTAATATAATTAAATTTAATATAATAGCATAGAGTATGCTATAATGCTATTTTTTTTTTCTCTCCTGATTTCACCAGGTGCTCTCACTACTGCACAGCTGCCCCTCTGGAGCAACCGGAAAAGTAGATTATTGGTTTTATATTTAGGCCTTTCTGCTTGAGAAGTATTCCCTGGTGCTGCTAACTTTCATCACAGTCCAGACTGCAAATTACAGAACCTTCCTCCACAAGTAGCAAGATAGTATTTAAAAGATACAACACTTCTAATACGATCATGTATGAAAATAAGACCTCCGATTTCACGTTAGCCTCGCACTGTGTCAATCTAAAAGTAATTTCAATCCAGACATTTTGAATCTGGAGGACAAAGACTGGGGCTCAAGTTCCTTTGAGTAAGAGAACCTTCTAAGAAATTCAGTTTGGCTCCATCCAGCACTAAGATCTTGGTAGGCAGTGGATAGTTGCTGGCTGGCCAAACTGCGTAGGACTTTGAAAGCCCTTTATCGTGTGGGGTTTTTGTTGTTGTTGTGGGGTTTCTTTTTGTTTGGTTGGTTTTGGGGTTTGTGGGGTTTTTTGTTGGTTTTTGTTTGGGTTTTGGTTTTGTGGGGTCTTTTTGGTTTGGTTTGGTTGGTTGGGGTTTTTTGTTTTTTGGTCGGGTTGGTTTTGGTTTTAAATTACAGAGAAAACCAAAGAAAAACACGTCTGAACACAGATACTGGACAGTCTTGCACTGCTGATGTGACAAGCAATGTTTTTCTTCCTTTTCCAGTAGAAAGACAGTCAAAGAAAATGAGGCAGACTTTATTTCTTGTTGAAGAAATAAAATACATCTTTCAGAGGTACTGACCTGTGAGCCTTACTGATTCCTTGAAGCAATCAAAATTCCTTCCAATAGCTCCAGTAAAGAAACATATTCAAGGCAAAAGTCCATTAGCCCTCTGGCCATTAAATACCATTAGCCCACATCCTAAGGATAATAACCATAAGCTGAACCATGACCTTTACTGCTCATTTTTGTATTGACCAATAGCTTTGTCAGCCAATAGACTTTTCTCCAGTCATCTTTATTTCAGCATTTAAATTTCACCGTGGGATTAGAAAAGAGTAGATGAAACAGCTAAAGCATCCTGGAAAAACATCCCTTTCTTACAGAATTGGAACGAGTTTTAGAAGGATCACTTAATTTCTCCATGATTAAACAGAAGGTGATCATCATGTGGCTATGAAGCACTGCTAAATGAAAAGGGGATGGCTGAAAGTATTATAAACCAGGAAGGATTCTGACACTGCTCATACAAACTTTTGCAGGAGACAGTGAACTGACTGACCATTACACAAATCTTGTTACCATCTGCTCTCTAGAAGCGCTTCAGCAGCTCAGTGGTTTCACAGAATGTGTAAAAAAAAAAAAAGCATTGAGCTCAAAAGCAAGAGCTTCCATCCCCAACTCTAGCCAGTCGGGAACGCAACGGCAGGATCTGAACCCTCAGGGTCACTTTGAGTTTCTGACTGGGCAGACCACGGTATGCATCAGCACGTCACAGCTTTTTGGGTCAGCATTACAGAGGGCTACATGGACTTCAGATACATGGTATGTTTATACACATGCATGAAATACGTTTATTCCCCACATATTCATTCCTTCCAATCACAAACATGCCTTTCTAAAAGCCTAGAAAACAGGTAAATTTTCCAGGAATTAAACTTTTACAAACCCTAGACTAGTTGGAGGGAAGGTGGCCACTTGTTATAAAATTTTTACCTCAGCTTCATGCCCAACTTTCTATCCTCCTGCTCTAAGGAGATCTCAAATATTATTTCCTAAAGTTGCATTTGACTTCTCGTTATTTCATATCCTGCGCCCAATGCACTAAAACTACTTATCAGGAACTCCAAACTGGAGAGATTTCAGCCATTTCAAAGTCCCCAATTAATACAAAAAAGCTGTTCTTTTGCAAGGTAGCAGAAAAAAATATTTTAAACCTTTATAGATTGTTTTCATTGGGCAAAGATAACAATGGGCAGGCTAAAAATTAATTAGTTGCTAACCTCTGCACTTTTCTCCAGATGTTTTTAAAAGCAATGGATTAAAATCAATTTTTATCGCTATGCAAGCCCAGCTGTGTCCTTATTAGGCAAGCCTCAGTTCAACGTTTCTGTGTCCTCCCTCTCTTTGCTAAGTTTCCACCCCCTGCACATGTAGGTGGGAGAGTGGGAGCTCGGGAATGTGAACTTGATCCAGCATTGATCAGCCAGGCAGCAAAGTATTATTGTTCTTTAGATACCAAACATAACTCCTTTCTAGTAGGGATAAGCTCAGTCATTCTGCACATAACACAGCTTTTGTGTTCAGCAGTGCAATTAATAGGAAATGGGAACAAGAACAACTGCTTGAGATTTATTAAAGTTAAAAGAGATTCTAATGAACAAACACGTGGAATCCAGTCCACACTTATTTCAGATACTGAATGCTTATTTCAAATGCACTTCAACTTCTTGAACAAGCTATTGCTCATGCAATACTACTACTGTACCTCTGAGCTGGACACATACAATACTGAAAGGCAGCCTGAAGAAAAACAGAAAGACATTTGTGAAAATCTGGCTTTTGACTGGAGAGGCAAGCCAATGTTTTAGCAGGTCATTACACTAAATTCAGTGAAATATCCTCCTCAGCTTTAATGTAGACTCACAGTCCCAGCTGAGAATCTCAAAAGCATTTTTTCTGAATTATTCAATTAATGGCTAAATTAAGACTCCTAAAACTCGTTTTAAACTTCACCTTTAGAAATCAGAACAACAGAGGCACTGAAATGTTATGACCAGTATTTTCAAATCTAACATTTAAAAATTAACATGTACATTCAACCTAGCCACCAAGTTACTCAGTGCTATGTGGGTGTCTAACCCAAGGCAGCATGTTTTCCAATTTTAGAATGCGATCAAACAATCTTGTAACAATGCTGTTCTGATGTCGAATGTCTGTTTTTCTCCTAAAATCAACAATCACATGCAATGCAGAAGAAACTTACCCCAAGCCCTCCAAAACGACAACAATACACTAAGCCATGCCTGAACTTGAAGAGCTCTGAAATAAATTTGGATACTTGCTGACATTTAATGATGTATCATTTTACATAAGCAATTTTCTTGGATTTTTGAACTATTCAGCAAACAAAAATATACCCCTATTCTGTCTCATTTAGCAGTATCTTAAGTACAATTTAGAGGAATGGCTAGGTAAATTACAAGGCCACTTTATGCCAATAACCTTCTTTAGATCAACACAGGAGCGATTTAAATAATAACAGACCTTACAACTTATTTGATAGTTTGCTACAAACAAAATATCAAATTATCTGTATACTATGGTCTATCTAGAAAGACTTTCAGATGGATAGTCTTTATCTAAAACATCTTTTCAAGAGTTAACAACACAGAGAGAAAGTCTGTGCAATCTGTCTTGATTTGTTTCTCTTCATGATTCATCTGACATTTATGCACACTACAGTACTATACACATTGCTTGATTATATTTTTATATTTTCAAAAATCCCATCTTCTAAGAAAATAGGATGCAATGTTGACAGTACAACTGCTAATTTCAGAAAAAACACAGCATTAATGATTCATATTCAAAATTATTTTTCTTATTGTGCTTGTTATCAGAGAAGACGTTAATCAACTTATGTTGTTGACCTATGCTCATTTAAATTTTTAAGGAGTATGGAAAGATCTTTTCACCTTCCAATTTGCAAGCTTGCCAATATCAAAACATTACCATTTTTCTTGAGGGGAAGTGCCTATTCTTCAAACTATGCTTTCCATACAAGAACACATAGTTACCTTAAAGTAGCACTTATGCTTTCTTCAGATTATTTCTCAAATATCAACCCTATTAGAGTTCAACTGTCGAATCAGTTATACTCTCCACAGGGATGTTAAAATACACACAAAGTCTCCATGTTCAGATTAAACAAAAAATTCAAAGGGTAAGTAGCAAATTTCAGTATTTAAGCAGCAGTATATTATTCTTGTGACTAATACTTAATACCAACTTTGAAATTAATCTAACAGAGTCACTGTTAAACTTACTAAATAAGAAAATTATACCTCTTCTTAGTCCCTTCCCAGTTTTTTCCCAAATCACAAGTTTGAATGAGGTCTTCCTACTTAACAGGTCATTCTCAACAAACAATAAGGATTTCACCACTTTACTGTCTCAATGTTGCCATCCACCAATCTGCAGTTACTATGTACATCCAGACAGAAAAAAATGCAAGATAAGGCAAGACTAGCAATGACAAGAAATATCAAGTGTTAAGAAATCCAAGCCTTAAATTACACTCTGATCCAGTAAGAGTGATTTTTCTGCTGGAAACATTTTCTAGTACCCTCTGTAATACCTGGGTGAACAACTGCTAGAGAATTATAAAATATTTGAATGTGGTTGGGGTTTTTAGCAATTGACCATAATGGCTAGCCTGTGATGCATTCTCTTCTAGAGCTTTCCCTTCAACTGCATTTTTGTCTTAGTAAAAGGAAACAGGAAAATTATAAAGCTTTTAACTGGGGTAGATACGGGAACCTTCTTAACAACAAACTGCTTTATCAAAAATCATATTAAGGACTTGAGCTGTTGCTGTAACATCCTCCTAAAATTTATGAAACCACAGAAATACATTACTTGAATTGATTTAGGACCCTTGACAAGTTACATTTAGGTTATTTTTTTTTTTTAATCGTTTCACTATGAGTTTCCTTCCCAATCCATTTCTTCTTCAAGTGGGAAAAACCCAAGAACAAGTCAGATACAAACAAACCAGGAATACTATGAATAAATGAATATTCACCACTAAAAGTTTTCCTGTGACTGTGTATTTCCAGAAATGTAGACGATTTTACAAATATCATTAGTAGATGGAGCTTATACTACTGCTTTACCACAGCAACAAAAAGCAGTGCAGAGAGGAAAAAAATATCAATTCTTTTTAGATGGCAAAATCCTTAGTATTGCATCAGGAGGCTGTAATCCAATGCTCATTCAGAATTAGAAAACGTGGAGTAGTATCCTCTCAATACACACTATGAGCTGTACATACTCTGAAATACCTGTTGGCAGTACCTACTTTAATCAGGAAATGCTGTTTAAGGTGGAATAGTGGATAAGAATTAAGCTTTAACAGGAGGATAAAGTAGCAAAAGGGACTAGGAGAAGGATATGGCAGTGCTATCACCTCTTGCAATGTTTTCATAATTTTAAGAGGATGTTTGGTGTGTTTATCCTAGTGCCTGCAGCTGTGTGATCACATTAAGATTTGTGTGTTACAACTGTAGGATAGGTTGGATACTAAATACCATGAAGGAGCTGGCCAACTGCCTTTTTTTTTTTTTCCTTTTTCCTCCTTTTTTTTTTTTTAACTGAAGAATGAATATGGAAAAGATATTTTTGTAACACGAAGTTATGAAATAGACACCCAAGGAACATTCAAGATAGCAGTTTTACTAGTAAATAATAGTATGTTATGAATCATTGCAGTTTCAGAGGGAAAAGGTAGTGAAAAGTGGAATGAGTTAAAAAATACATGTAGGAGTTTATGAGATATAAAGACTACCTAATGTTTACTGATCTACTTCTCAATTAAACAGTGTACAACAGAGTTCAAAATGGGGCAAGATTTTAAGCATATTCTAAAAAGGTTGATTATCTAGGGTAGAGTAAGAAATTTAGGTAAGAGTAACTGGGCAATATAACACAAAGACAAGTCTGTGCAGAACTGAGAAAATCTGCTTCAAGAAGCATATGGTCTTTTATTCTTAAACTCTGATTACATAGACTGAAAGACACAATAGAAACTATACTTGAGAGAACAAATCATCAGCAGCAGGGATGAAGTGGACTTAAGTGATTTCATAGGTGTTTTCCAGCTCTAAATGCCGTTTTGTTCTTCTGATTCTATTCCTTGCCAGCTTAATTCATTGACCAAAGTTAGTGGTGGTAAGTCATTACTACTTGCACATGATGAAAAGTTGCTATAATCCCCCAGTGAGTCACTTCTGAGCCAGAAGTACATGCTGAAGGTTGCGAGATTTGATAAAAGGTATTTTCAACAACTCAATATGCTTCACCTTATTTAACACCCCCACGATGTGTTCCCAGAATAAAATCCTCATGAAAGCTTGTATTTCAGAAATACTTGCTTTTCATCTCTTATGTTCCCTATTGTTTTTTGTGTGAGAAAACCTTCCTGCTGTCCTGGTTTCAGCCAGCACAGAGCTAATTTTGCCTTCAGCAGCTGCTGTGTTTTGGATTTAGTGTGTGAAACAAGGTGCTAGCACGCTGCTGTTGTTGGTTGCTGCTGAACGATCAAGGTCATTTTGCAGTTTCCCAGGTTTTGCTGATGTGCAGGTGCAAAAACCTGGGAGGGCACAGCCAGAATAGTTGATCTGAACTGGCCAGAGTGTTCCATACCACAGGCGTCATGCCCGGTGTAAGTGAGGGTCGGCCAGTGACCCCTGGCTCTGGTTCCTTGTTTGGTTCGTGTTCTGTTCATGTTCCCTTCTTGTTACCTTATCTTTGTTTTATTTTCTTCCCTTCTTCTTATCTTTGTTTTATTTTCGTTTGGACCTGTTCGTTTGGCTGTTTGTTCCCTCAGTCGCTCTCTCTGGAACTTGCTGTTCTGGGATGGCTGCAGGGGAATATCCCTGCTCCCTGGCTGCTGCTCGGGATGGGCTGTGTTGGTTGCTGGGTCGTGAGAAATTGTGCATTGTTTATTTTATATATTCTATTGTTCTTATTTATTATTAATATATTTTTATCTTCTCCTTTGCTGTCCTGGTAAAGTGTTTTTATCTCAACTTGAGAGTTCTTTCTCTCCAATTCTCCTCACTCCACTCGGGAGGAGGGGGGTGAGCGAGCGGCTGCGTGGTCCGGTTACCGTTCAGGGTTAAACCACGACACCTGCACAGCAAGCCTGAAGAAAACCACTGTGCTGTGGCACTCTTACGTGTAAGAAAGAATTGGCCAGGCATTACCACATACCCTTATTTATAACATTACCCTTTAATGATTTAGACAATACCAAATTTGGAAGTGTAACTTGGCACACAAAATTATTTTTTTCCATGGCAACGGGCCAAATTCTGTTTTTATTTATTAGTAAGACTCCCTTATGTTATTCTTGATTACCACTGGTATATACAAGAGCATGGAAACTAGCCTAATATTTAGAGCAAATGACTTTTCCAAGAGTGAAATGGTAATAGAAATTAACAAATATTAAAGTTTCAATAGTTGTAATTTGCAAGTATAAAGGGGTATATATATGCATTTCCCTGGACAGAGTTGGAGACAGGATTTGGAATGGCAAACATAATAAAGCACAGGTAAACGAGTACGGGTTCTTCAGTTAGACAGATGCCATGACATATGACTGTCAAGAATACAAAATGCTACTTCCTCTACTGGAAGGAAGATGGTAAATAACATTACTTCAGCAGTATCGGGAGTGGAAAGTATTTACCCTCATCCATCTTTTGCACAAGTACCCTTCCAGTGTCCTTAAGCTAGACATTGAGGGGTGGGCTAACAACTCTGTTTTTAAGTGACCATGTTGTTACCAAATTTTAGAGAGTACCAGACAGGTACACATGATAGATCTGGATATAAACACAGAAGAAAATTCTTAAAAACACTTTGGTAGCTAACGCTGTAAATGTACCACAAGCGGTGAATTTTCTTTATAGTCAATTGATGACATGAATTTCTTGAGCAAAACCCACAGAAGTATAGAAACATAGAAATAAAAGATGCCACGGAAACAACCACAGCCACTCTAAAATATAAAATTTCTCATATGGGAGAGATCTAAAGGAATCATGTTCTGATTTGATTTTCAAAATGGACCGCATGATGCGTATTTCCCAGTCCCATTACAGAGGACAAGTCTCTCTAGTAGGGAAGTTGTCTTGCCAAACGCAGTGAAGTCTTAGATAGTATTTGTAAATTTAAAATGTTTAAATTCTCAATCATTTCTCATACGTATCTGCTAAACCACTAAGAAATACATTTTGTCCCTGTAAGAGTAGGTGCTGCAGGATTAAGAGTGACCTTAGCTATCATGCTACAGGACTCTGTAGTACAGTCAGTAAAATAAGGGTGATAAGCGGAAAGTTGCTGGACTCTGTAAGGCACAGGATGCTGCTCCTCTGCCTTTGGGACATCCATGGAGCAGAGATTCAGCAGCTGCTTTTCAGTTGGTCCAGTAGTCAAGAAAGGTAGTCCGCGGCAATGGATACGCTGTGCCTCACGCTGCTCACACTGCCTGACTGGCTAGCTCAGACGGGTGACTTGGCCCAAGGGGGCTGACAGAAACTTTCCTCTACACTCACCTGGCAACCCCTATGAGAGAGAATAAGCCAGTTCTGTGGCACTCCCGGGCTGCTATTTATGATGCAGGTAGCTCACCTGCACATATGAGGGTGGTCTATGTGCCTTCACATAGATTGATCGTATTAGCCAAGTTAATAGTTTGCTGAAATAAAGATAAATACTTTTTAGAGGGGTTTCAATATCAGCTCCTATCCAGCACACGAGTAGGCTTATAGTAGTTCTGTAGTCAGTAAATACAGTCATATTTACAGATACTACTGTATTGAGAGCTACTAAGTGACCTCTACAGTCTTGAATAATTCTCAGGAATATGGGCTCCCCGTGTGATTTAATAAAGCTCAAAGGAAACAAGGTTTCTTATTCAATGGATGACTACAGCTCCAATTCTTTCAATAAAGTGGAAACTAGTTACCGTAAGAGCCTGAGAAGTGCTGAAGGCAACAAGGGTAAATCATCAAAAAGGTTATTGAGGGAAGAGGGAGACAGAGAGAAGAGGTCAGAGCATGCTGGTGCTCAGGAGAAGCAGAATACTAAATCAGCACCATTCCTGTTGATGTACAGAATAGCCAAACTACCAGGGAAATCTCTTTAGCCTTTGAAGAAAAATTATAATGACTTACAAGCCTGATGGTTCTGGAAATATTTTTGCTGTGTTTTGCTTACACAAGCAATACTTCCAGTGTATAACAAAACTACTCACTATTCAACCTGAGTAACTTCTAGTAAACACTTGGGAAAATAGGGCTCAGTTTTCACACTAATCAAAACCATTTTCAGTTCTCTAGTCTGCTCCTATTTAGAGTTGATTGTGGGCCACTAATAAGGCATAAGCTCAAAGAGATACGTGCACCTAAAACGCCAGAGAACTCTTCCATTTCAGACAGCCAGTTCAGCATCTTACAACTACAGCCGTGCAACATTAGTTTCTCCCCTATACTTGAAGGAGCTGTTCTACAACTTCCTGATTTTTTTATAAAGCACCAAACCTTGATCAAAACATACCATTAAAATCAAGGTCCCTTTTCAAGAAATGACTGAATATCAAGATGCATGATGATACTTACTGTCCCTTCCTTTCCTCCCTGCCAATTAAAGCTAATTTTATTTTCAATAATTTTACAGCAAAAACCAAACTCCACCTTGATTTTATAGCATCTTCAAATAATAGTCTTTGAAGATTTTGATCTGGGGGTAAAACTTCCCAGAGAGCCTTCTGCAGCGTAGAGAGAATAATGGACATGCACACCTCTAAAGCTGTCAAGGGAAGAGCTCAGCCACAGTGTTTAGGTATAGCTCAGGTTCAGTGACCACTGGTTATCATACTGAGTTCTCTAGCTATTTTCACAATTCTACTGCAAACACACTCATTTCTCAGAGCCTCAGTCATGCTGCCTAAGCACCTTCACTTTTGCACGTACAAACCAGGACTTAGCTCTTGTTCTAACTCTTAAAAGGTTGTTGTTGTTCTGGTTTTGTTTTTTATAAATGCTAATGCAAAATGGAAACAAATGCAAGCACTAGGTAAGATAAATCCCAAGAAACCTACAGCATGCCAGCTTAGGGGAAATCAATTAGAAACTGAGCCCCAAGTAAATAATAAAAACTTAGTTTGTATAAAAGGGTTTGTTAGGAAGATTTTTACAAGGATCTCTTTCGTCAGCTAATCCCGGTTTTGGACAAAAATGAATAATCAGAGCCTTCAGATAGCACAGACATATCTAAGCATTTTCAGTTCACAGAATTTAAAATGTTAATGTTAAAAGCTTTTCATATTAAAAGCAGAAAATAACGCTCAGTCTCAACTGCAACAGAGCTGGAACACCAATGAAATATGTTACTCATGCAGCAAATTCATGAGCAAGTCACAATATTCACAAAACATCAAAGTACAAATAATTTAACATTTAGTTACTGTTGTCAGTATGGCTTATAAGTAACTCATACACTGACAACTGAGAACAATGCTCTTTCCATTGAGGAGAGTCCACCACTATACTTTAAAGCATACTTCCATGTGACTACAATATTAAGCAACAGGATAAGTTTTGTAAGGTTTGCCCGTTGGCAGGTTTGTCGAGACGATGGTAGAAGCAAAAACCTGTAACCAATAAAAGCTAAACCCATATAAACATGTGAAAAGCAGTCACCACCAAAACTGTTTATTTAAAACCATACCTGTTATAAAGTTCAGGTAATGATTTAAATTAGATATAATGTAATGAGAAATGCAAGACTCCAGAAAGAACTAGTAACTGGTATTTTGTATTTACCTTTGGTATTCCGGAAGTGTCAAGCCAATTCTGGAAGATACTTTCTACAGTTAACCCAGATCTTAAAAAAAAAAAAAAAAAAATTTTAGACGACACACACAAAAATACCATTTTTTCCATATGAAAATTAACCCTTTAGACTAAGCAAACCCCTGAATTCCAAGTATTGGTTGTACTGCACTGGTACTATAGTCTTGGTTTTTTAATGAATAATACCATCGGAGGTGATAGGAGCAAATCAAAGACAGATCAGTTTTTGTGTGCTTAAAACTCAAATGACAAATTCAGTGCTTATGAGGATTGACAGAGAACATGTAAGGCGGTAAACTGCATTTATGAAACATGAAGTATGAACTGGTGCTCTAAGTCTTGTTGACATCTTGTTGAAGATAAATACTAAATTAAATTAAACACAAACTTCCTTAAACTTTTAGGTTTTAAAAGGCATTGATGGATATTAATCCTTAAAGTTACCAAGTATCTAATATATTTTAGTTTAATCTTTTCTGCACTTTCTTTATATCCTGATAACATTCACAGTGAAGTCACAGAATAGTCTGGAGCCCCAACAAAAGGAAATAGTTTGTCATAATCAAGTTATGTGGGACTGAAATAACCACATGCATAAGTATTTGCAAATTCAGAAATTGTATTTCCCCTTTTACTGTTGTAAGCAACTTCTGTTGCACTTACTTCAACTCTGGCTAAAGAGTCCCCAACTTGCAGAGGAGCCAATTTAAAAAAAAAAAAAAAAAATCACACTGTCCATGCAGCATGCCAATGCTGAGAAAAGGAACTTGAGGAAGCCCTCAATGAATACAAATATTCTGAGAAGCAGAATAAATGTGCATGGTGCTGTGCATGGTAATGCCTTGGCAAGACTCACTCTAATACTTGCACCTACCTTCACATGTGTAACATAGACCCATAACCAACAATGCATTCATGAAAAAAACGGCCATTTCGAAGCTCTGAAGCAGGAAAGCAAGCAACCCAATACAATTTTCATTTGAATTACATGACAAAGTCATCTTCCCCCGCCAGCTCCTGA
This sequence comes from Podiceps cristatus, assembly GCA_000699545.1. NCBI lineage: Eukaryota > Metazoa > Chordata > Aves > Podicipediformes > Podicipedidae > Podiceps > Podiceps cristatus. Next base: position 15,722 of record KL272617.1, read on the forward strand.
CAAAGCTATGCTCAAAAAATTCTGACCCTAAAGGAGGTTTATTTATGGACTGCATCAGTGACTAAGAAGGATTTGTAATGAATACATCAGCCATTTTTACTGAACAATATTTAAATACCTTTAAATATTAACTTCCGCTATGCCAGTGGGAAAGAGAGCAATCACTATTATGTCTGACATGCAAACGGGAAAACTAAGGCTTAGAGAGCTTATAGAATCTCAAAAGCAGTCAAGCACTATCTTAGTGGATGACCCTGGAACACACTCATAGTACTGATCATAGTTATTACACTTTTTTTATCTTGGCTAGTTTTATTTGGAATGACTGAAGATTTAAATTACTATTATTAACAGCAACAACAGCACTTTTCCAGACATGGCTTATATCCTGAGTTAGATATTCTTATCCTTGTTGAATCTGAGATGAAAAATTTACCCTCCGTCTCCAAGCAGAACTATGTGTTAGCATTCCTTTGAGGCAGAACTAACAGCTACAACCTCCGCTCTACACCACTGTGGTGGGAGATCTGCCATCCCTACTCAACACTGAGCAGTATTCTGAAGGAGGTCCATTAAAATAAACAGGCCTTCCTAATAGAATAAAGTTCTGCCAATGTAAATCAGGGCTGAGAGAATCTGATCAGAACAGGGAGTCAGCTGGCTTCTCATAGAGTAATTTTTCAACAGTATATGCAAAAATTAAGCAAACTGGCCTTAATAATCTTGTCCAAAATACACAGGAATTTTGTAACAAAGACAGAAACCAGATGCCAAGTGCCTTAACATAAGAGTCTTGCCTTACAAATGCTGCCCTATGTCATTTAGCTACTAAGATATGCTTGTGTACACGGACTACAGCATCACACTGAACCCAGAAGCTACACATTAAAGAAGAAGAACATTCAGATTACAATTACATGCTTACATTTTCTATTAATAGTTTTCTTCAGTTTTTAATCCATCATATCTTGCGGTGAAGGTCAAGGAGGCTTAGTGTGGAATCACCACTAGCCTATTTGCTGCTGACAATGTATTTTAATAGTTCATCTAATTTAGGTCCAAACTTTACTTCAACGGTGTCTTTACAAGTTAGAGATGATATATCAGCCTGGCTGAGCTGACTTTAAAAGTCCCAGAAGGGAGAATAATTCCCATAGAGACAAAGAAATCTTCCCAGTCACTAAATCTGAAATGTCAAATCTCTCTTGTAACATCAGGAGATCACAGACTGCCACAGACAAACAGAAATTTCCTTCTGATCGTGTGGTTCAAATAATTGTAGCAGTCAAGCAGAAACATTTCTACATGGCCAGGGTTCTGAATTTTCAGGAAATTACTATTCTGCATGTCTGATCACTATGGAAATCAATTTTCTAGATATAAATAGATATATATGCCATGCTTGTAACTGGGTAGTGTTCTACATTCAAATGAATTACTAAACATCCAGATTTGGTCAGCTTTTAATAGTACCTTGTGATTTGTGCAAATTTATTAAATTTAGAGGATTTGACTGCTATATCCTTCAGGCAATAATCATCTTCACCTTACTACAGTGCTCTGAAAACTGGTGTCTAGTCTAAGTTAGTTAGCTAGAATGGGGAGAAAGTATTTCCAGTCAGTCAGTCAATGCACCTTTCTTGGGATAAAATGATGTTTTTTCAAGTTTTTATTTCTGTATGGTTACTACAAAGAGCGCAAAGAAGACTAGCTTAAAACTGGACACTCAAATTTTATCTGGTCAAAGGTAGATCAGGTGGACTGTACCATTTACTCTGTCTGAAGCAGAATAATCAGAAAAATGATTTTTCATTCCTTATTGCATGAATCAAAACCAACTCAGCTTAGTGTTTCAATGCTGAAGCAGAGCTAGCAGCTATGGAAAAATACCCTTCTTTGTGCATCTAATTCATCTTACCTAGGGATAAGAAACACATCCTCACAATGCCAGTTTGGCATGCCTTCCCCTGTCCCTGTCCCCAAAACTAAATTAAAGTGCAAAATTTTCTCAGGAAAAAAAAAATCTATGCAATATCTATGCTACAATTACTATAAGCACCTTTGTTTAATATCTCCTCTATTTCTTTGAAAGCCAACAACAGCTCATTTCAAAACACTGGCTCTGGAAAGAGCTCATGAGACTGAGGGGAACTGCACTGTTCTGACACCGCACTAATCCAGGCAGAAACACCACTAGTAAGTTGCTCAGCTTCTCTTTAAACTTGGACATTTTTCTCAAGGGCAAAGACAACAACGCTGCTATTTTTTCTGCATGCAGTACCACCAGTTTCAGCTGAACACCTGTCATATGACCATATGCAGTCTTCTTTGTGTGTACTTGCACACAGCTTTTCTTTTTCGACTTAGGATATTCTTGATGGCACCCATTAAAAACAAACAAACAAACCAACCAAACAAACTCGTTTTAGTATTTTACAGGCATTCACTCCCCCCCTCCCCCCTCCAATGTATTAGTAATATGCAGACTAATGCAAAGATCTAGTTGAAATGTGTTGAGAGTCAATACTGAAGAATCATAGAATCATAGAAAGGTCTGGGTTGGAAGGGACCCCAAGGATCACAGAGTTCCAACCCCCCTGCCACAGGCAGGGACACCAACCTCCAGGCCTGGATCTGCACAAGGTTGCCCAGGGCCCCGTCCAACCTGGCCTTGAACACCTCCAGGCATGGGGCATCCACCACCTCTCTGGGCAGCCTGTTCCAGCACCTCACCACTCTCTCCGTAAAAAACTTCCCCCTAATATCTAATTTAAACCATCCTTCCTTCAGCTTTTATCCATTCCCCCTTGTCCTGCCATTATCTACCCTTTTAAAAAGTTGGTTCCCCTCCTGTTTGTACGCTCAGAACTGTGAAGCCCTTGGAAAGGTTTCCACTAACTTATTGGGCTTCAGATCAAGCCCAAAAAGTAGATCACAAACAGACTCCTATTTCAAAGCAAATGCCCTGGAGAAAGGCCACAGGGCCTGGTATTTGTTGTGGCTGCAGTTCAGTAAAGCATCCATATTCTGAAAGGGCACTTACCACCTGCTTATGTTGCAGTTAAGCATCTGTAAGGACTTAAATCTGTGATTTCCTGAATGGCTTTCTGGTTAAGGTACTGTATTGGACTGTGGGATCTGGGTTCAGTTGATGAGCACTACAACAGAGCTTTTCGAAGGCTAGGCAGGTTCTTCAATTCCTTTTTACTACAGTTCCCTACTGTAAAATGAGAATGCAATTACATCTGTTATCCCTTGTCTCTTTGTTGAGACCATAGGCCATCAGCCTGTTTCTGGACAGATTCAATGCTTCAGAGCAAGCTCTGTGAAATACTAACATTAATGGTAACTTGAAGATTAGCATTATAAAAGATGTCTATATATCAAGTTTTCATTACACAAGGCCTCAAGGCACCCTACAAACTTTAACATAAACCCACTTAATTCCTCAATCGAGGAGAAGAAACCACTTCTAGAATAAGATGTTGCAGCAAATGAACAGTGCAACTTTGTGTATGTGTGTGTGTGTGTGTAAAGGAAGATAAAAAGTCTGTCATATCTAAAAATATGACAATATCTTCAACAAGCATATTTGCTTCATCTGGATATATACATTCATACACATCAATCATTTTCAAAGTAAGCCATTCCAACTAAATATGGAGACAGAGTAAATCAAAGACTAGTGACCTATTAGTGATTCTGTCAACTAGCTATAGCTTTCTGAAGATAAAATTTCCTCTGTTTTTGTCCAGCATATATATTTTGGCTTACCAAAAAAAATGGAGGAACCAAAAATGCTGGAAAAAAATTTTCCCGGTTATGTGCTTTGGGACTTAGGTGGCTACCACTTGTTTGTCTCTATCAAAATCACCAGATTCATGACAATGTGACAAAGAAAGCAAGAGGCATATACCTGTATAGTTGGATAGTCTGAAATTGCAGCATTTTTTTAACATTGATTTAACAGTACTCAATTGATAATTTATAAAGACATCCAAGGAATGTGGTTAGTAAGCTTGACTTATTAACAGTACAAATAGCAGAACTGTAACACAAGCCTTCGTCTATCGTGTATTATTAACACTACAGATTTATTAGTACACTTATTTATTTTACTGACTGAAATTAAATTTAAAAAATGCCACCAGAAAACCCTAAAGAACAGAATCATAGAATCATTTAGGTTGGAAGAGACCTTTTAAGAGAATTGACCTACTTAAAAAAATCTGCAGTCATAAAGAACACAGGCAGCTGCAACTCTGATTTATCTGAGGCTGGTGAAAATCACCCTCTGATACAGGGCCTTAAAAACACTGAGCCTTTGCACAGCTCACATGTGGGGCAGATGTGGACGGGATCAATTTACAGCAAAGACTATGGGTGTAAGCCTTGGGGAGAACAGAGCCCCTGGGAGCTTTATCAAATTTAGTGCACCGTGATATACAGACGCATAAGAGGGTTATTTGTTGTTGGTTGGTTTAGTGGTTTGGGGGGGGTTGTTGGTTTTGTTTTGTCTTTTTAATGTTGTAAAGGTTCAAATTATATATGAGGAAATAAGATGCCTCAGATACACTTGGGAAGTATTGTGGATTTTCTATGGAAAGGCCAAGATCATGTGAGACTATAGCCAGTGCATATTATACTTCAAAAGGCTTTGAAACAGAGAAGGATAATGATAGATACTTGTGTTGCCATTAGCCCTTCACACACAGAAAGAATCTGCCTGAAGGGAAATTCTGAAGGAAGAGAAGGTAGTGCTAGGCCTGTCTGGTGTCGGCATTCAGCCGCAGTCCAGAAAGAGGAGGATCGCGCCTTCCAGAATGGGTTCCTACAGCTCACGTGCCATTAAAACGAAGTCAGAAGAGGAAGGGAAGTAGCCCTATAAACTAGGCATATATATAATCCTCCTCCTCTGAGTACAGAAGGCAGCAAAAATCAATGACTGCCACTGAAGAAGTTATGTCTGTATCTTGGAACTGCTTATCACTAGGAATGTACTGAAAAAATCTCCCGTAACTAAAACCTGAAAGAATTAACTACTGGAAGAGTGAGAATCCTTTAGATATAATCTGCTGTATCCAAGAGTGGAAAGCTAATGTCACATTACTCCAATGTAATCATTACAGAAAATTGTCACACTGTTGTATGATTGCTTTTTGCCAATGTTAATTGCAAGTAAGAAGACTTTAGTTTAAACATTAGAATCTGGTAGAATTGCACGAGTCTCAGAGGTTTTATGTGCTAGAAAGAATTTTGTTGCTCTAATCTTGAAATGCATTTCCTTCCTACAACTGAAGCTTTGTGCAAAAAAACCCACTCATCAGCAGATGATCTCTAAAATCATTTCACTTTTATCTTGCCTCCCTTTGCTTTTACCTCAGGCCAGTATTTGTGTACTAGCAACAGAATACATTCAAGGATGAAAAAAAAATCTCTGTAGCAGATAAGAAATAAAGTCCTTCTCTATATGCATATGTTCTCTTATTCTTGGCATTCC
>JMFS01071176.1:0-20834 GCA_000699545.1 Podiceps cristatus
CCTCATGTGGTTCACCGAGGCCCACCTCTCCTCCCCATCTCTCTCTTTTCTGAAAGCCTGTTTTCCAATTTTTTGGTGATTTTAGCTGGCCCAAAGATGTTTTGCTATTATTAAGTTATCTCGTTGTCTGTGCTTAGACTCTGCAGTTCTAAGTGCAGCTCTGTGGTGTTAAAGCCAGGAACTGAAATGAAATGCAAGGCTGGCTGAAGCAAGAAAAGATTAGCTGGATTCTCTTGGTTTTCCCTTGAGTCAGAGTTCAGTGTTGCCCCTCACCTGTTTGCTGGATAAGAACTGTTACCTTACATGACAGATCAAGGAGAAAACATTCTCAGAAGTAAATTGTAAGGATCAGCTTGTCAACACTCACTTAAATTCACTTAAGTTGCTTCGAGCATAGGCAGCACTAAGATGCTGAGCAGCTTCACTGCTGTGATGCCCAGCTGGATCCTTACAATGTCTTGCCAATCTGTAAAGATGCAGAAAGGGTGAAAGCTCTGTTGTTTTGGGGTGTTTTGTTTTATTTTTTCTTTTTATTTATTTATTTTTTAAACAGGTTGCATAAGGATTGTTTTTACCTAACACACAAAAGCTCTTGAAAAAATAAAGTCTCTATCCCCAAAGATCCTCAAATAAAACTAACCACTCCACAGTACATAAACAGTTTGCTGTGGGTACTCCCCATCATAATCAAACATAGGAAAGTGAGGAGGAAGAGAAAATTAATATATACATGGAAGACCTCTCTCCAGAATTACCAGGTAGCTATTTCTTTACTGTAGATTTCTCTAGCAAGCTAGCTTACTTTTTATTACTCCACTATTTGGTAAGCTTACTTCCCATTTTAATTGGCCTGCTTACTGCTTTATTACACACGAAGAGCGTTTTTTGTATTGCTACACATGCTATAGCTTAGCCAAGAACAGCTTTTCAAAGACCACCGCAAGCGTGCTACATGGGCTGCTAGGTGTACATACCACACTGCTTGACTGCGTGTGTCGCTGTTCAGGATTACGCACCCCTGAGCGAAACACAACCCAGCCACACTTTGTTTTCCTGTCAGGAAGCTGAACAGAGAACAAACATAAGATCCACATAAAAAGATAATGCAGCTTTTCTACCTATAATAAAAACAAGCAAATGGAATATGTCCCACCACTTGTTTACACTCCAATTCACCTGCTGCTCCAGAGTACAGTCACAGATAGCCCACCTTCCTCACACTGCACAGAAATCACCAATTCCACACTGAGCCCCTCTAGCTCTTAGTCACTCCCATGCTGCATTGCTAGCAACTCTGCTGTGGCTTCAAGGCAAATTAAAAAGAGAACATTTTTGTCAAATGGAGTCACACAACAATTTATCCAGCACAGAACCTCTCACATCATTGTGTGACATCAATCTGCTGCAACAATATCTGCAAATATGCAGGATGCTGGGAGAAGATGGACGGTGTCAGGCAGAAGGCAATCAAAATGAGAAGCTGTGGATCAGGGGTAGGTGGTCGAACCTCTATGTTGAGAGATGGGGTCTGGGAGGTCTCAGGACTGCTGAGGGCTTGCTGCTTCCACTGCCCAATATTCATTTTTGTGCATACAATTGAGCAGTTCTTGTCCTGTTTCAATGACTCCTCCTACCCACACCATCACCAATTCCAGCGTAACAAAGATTAACAAGGCTACAGCATGCTGGAAAAAACACAGGCTTCTCCAGCTAGCACTGAGGAGGGTTGGCTTGCCTCAGACTGAGCGGCAGAGCAGTGCAGGCTGTTCTTCTGATGCTTCATTGGTGAAAAAGGATACACAAGCTCAGGTAGAGCTATTAAGCTTAGATACTTCTCCTGTTTTATTGAGATGATTGGTACATAGGCAAAGTATTAGCTATGAAGTTTCTGCCTTCTGCTACCTGCTGTCAAATGCCCTAGTTCAGCTAGTAAAAAACTAATGTCAGCTGTAACCTAATAAAGAAAAAGGTCTTGGACTTCGCATGCATAACCAAAACCTGTCTGAATGACACTATAAACCTGCTGTTGCAGCATTTGTTCTCTCGAGGGTATATAGCTCAGCGTAAAGTGGAGCACAACAGAGGAAGATACAGGTATATTTGTTGCACGGATCTACAAATGCATGAAACCCAGTATTTTGAAGCTGAAGTCAACAATGCCAACTTGCTGTATGAATTGTGAAGTGGGAATTGGTTAGCACGTATTGTATCTTTGCTTTAACTCTGCCTCTCTATAACCCTGCAAAAATCAACAACTGCCAACTCCCCACCTCCCTCTCACCAGGAACTGGCTGCTTTCCTCCATCACTGGCATTACCCAGTCCTGAGCGTGCCCAGGAATTTCACTGCCTGCCTCACTGATGGTATTTCTTGGCAGTCCCTCATAAATATAGGACATTGTGTTCTGCCCTCAAGAGACCCACAGCGTAAGAGTCGGGAACATAGTTTAAAAGGATAGGTATTCCCCTACCATGAAGGGCCAGTATTTCTGGCTGGCTGTATGTATTTGAGTGCATGTTCTCCGGTAAAACAGGCAGTGGAGAGGGGATGAAACCAGGACTTATTCGATATTCTAGTCCTCAGGCCTGGTAAAACCAGCTACTTGGCAGCTACTCTTCAGAAGGAAGGGAACTGACCAAACTGCTAAGTTTGGGTAGTGGTTTAGAAGGATACCTCTGTAATCTCTTGCTGCCCTATCCAAAATAATGACCAATGGTATCCACTAGTTCTGTTCTCGTAGGATACCAAATTTCCATTTCAACAGGGAGACACGGGGTATCCCAAGTTCCCTGCCACATTTGGAGATGCAAGAGCTTTGGCTCTATTACAGAGCACAGGTTTATCCCAAATGAATTCCCCAGCCTTTTCACTCATCACCAACATACACCCGACGCATTACACAAAGATGTCTCTCCATCTTGCCAGCAACATGCATTTTTGGTTTCACTTCAACAGCTGCTACAAAATGTAGTTAATTGATTACAGGTAGAAAGGATAAACTTTCCATGCGCTGCAAACTGAATGTCAAACACATGACAACAAAAAACTGAGAAAGGAAAGAGATATAGGCTGGGTTTTTATGAGTGAGTCTGGCTCCATAATGAAAAGTTTACAACTGTTCTAGTGACTGCAAACAGCTTCAGAAAGAGCACACAGTTCACTGCTCCACAGACACCAGAAGCTGAATTTTCTACACACTGAAACAAGCCACAAAATATCTACCGATTTCATCAACAGCGTGATTCTGGCCTAGGTGGATGTTTTTTCTGAAAGGAGGAAAATATGAGAAGAATTATAATCTGGCAGCTAAAACACTGAACTCCACAGAATTGCATGTAGCTTCTGACTTTGCAAGAAGCTTCTTATTTCACACATGCAAGTCACTTCAGAGTAAAGTCCTCTCCCCTAGAGTGCAATTAAAGAAAAAATTATATATGGATAAATTGCAAAGGTAATGACATATGTGGGTTTCTTATTCTCCCATGTGAATAAGAATAAACTGACCACAAAAGAAAACATTCCTTAAGTTGTCTCTGTATGCTTCTAACCATGTAGTCCTATGCCATGGGCAGACAAACTCCATAATGTTTTTTCTTCAGCCACTTTAGAAGGGACAACTTTTTTTTTTAAAAAAAAAAAAACAACTGGGAAAAGTAGTATGCGCACTGTTTTGTAAATATAACCCTCTATGACAAAGAAGTATATTATGAGTATCTTGATGCCCAAGTTAAAAGGACAGCCTGCCAAAAAAATTGTGATCATCCAGTTTGCAAAGTCTTGAACTATTTCCATAAGATCTATTCTGCACACCAGCAAAACTTGAATTTTCCCAAAATAAAGCCAGTGAGCAGACTTGCAAACGCAGCATATGCACGTAGTTTGTCCTTGCTCTCCCACCAGTCTCACCACTCACTAATAGCTACTTGGGAATTGATTTCCTGAAGGGGTAAGTTACCTTCAATTGTGATATTCCTGTTATCTCACAAACATCCTTTGTCAGCATAATTTGGTCTGATGTGGACTTTGGGGAGATAAAACATACACACTGTACATAATTTTAAGCCAACAGTTAAGAGTTGCACCCGGAATGAGGCCTTAAACACAAGGTACTTTCCTGAAATCTGCTGGATTTTGGATCAGAATGAGGATAAAAACCAAAGCTATGTCTTGACCAACCTCATTGTACAACTATGTTCTTTTAAATAATGATGACCGCTAGCGGTCCCTTCCAACCCAAAACATTCTATGATTCTATGAAATAAGTTACAAGCCCACAAATGAAATTGTGGCATGAGGCCTGTATCTTTTACCAGTTCTTTAAATAATGAGTCAGGGAAAAATAAGCCAGTAAACCCTATCCTTTTTTGGCGACACAACATCCTTGGAGATGCATAGAGTGTTCTTGTTCTAATTTAAAGACAGCATGAAGTGAACTACAGAACTTTGTTTTCTGAACGGTCCAGGATTCAAAAAATGTCTAACAGGCTAAAGCTACTAAAGACTGATGTTTGCATTTTCTTTTACTGTCCTATTAAGCTGTTCCATTAATGCAGCAGATGAATAGAAGCATAATAAGCCACAGTGCTCCGCTATTTAGAAGTTGGCTGGCTCCTGCCCCATTTACAACTTCTGTCTTAACAGAATTTTCAAAGAAATAGACTTAATGAAACATGCTTAGTCACGCCTGAATGCTCACTGACATCATAGCTTAAAAGCAATACCTGCTCTCAAGGGACATTTTTGCCATATCCATGTTCCCCACTAAGTTCTGGTTGTATTTATTTATTTCCTAGAAGCATGTACACTTCACTACTGAACAAAACCAATTTAATCTCTGCAGCTCAGTCCTGCCTATCCACAAAGGGGAATTAATGCTAGCCTCTCTCTCCTGGAAATCATTTTGAGATAAACTCATGGGAAAAGCTGGTTAACACAAAACTATTAATCATTGCCACCGATTTCTAAGAAGTAGAAGCAGAACACTGTCTTTTTCTTCTCCCTTCTGTAACTATTTGCCATTCTCCCCCTTAAATTAGGTCAAAAACATACAAATACTCAAGTAGAAAAAGTTATTAGTTGAAACTGAGAGGCCAGTTCTGCAATTTCACTCAAGACTGTAGAAATAAGTTCCACTGGTCTGAGGTTTGTGTGAGCAGATCAGAACCTACCTAATAGTGTGTGAGACAAGAGACAAAGTAATAGGCCTCATTAAGATAAATCAATATGCACTACTACCAAACTTTCAAACAGTGTCTCAAGTTGGGCTTTTCCTCAGGAGTTGTGCTGCCTCATTACACCTTGCTTCAGCTACAGAAACCACCAGCATGACCTTCAGTGCCAGCAGGAAAAGGGTCCAGAAGCATCCAAGCCAGTAGAGTTGCTTCTACTACAGATGCTGTCAACGTGGCCTTCCAAAGAACTGATTTCTAGAGAAGATCACTGAATACAAACACCTAACACAGGTCTAAAAATCTTTCAGGAATGCTTTGCATTCCTCACTTTTCCAACCATTAGGAGTTTTTCTTTAACTTCAGCGTACTTTGTTTGCATCTGATGTTCTTTTCACATAAACATATCCCCACCCAGCACACTTTTTCTTTTGTTTAAAGCAACAAAGCCCATCATAACAGATGAAAAAAACTGACTAATTCCATGGTGCAAGAAACAACTGGAGCAACTAAGGGTGAGGGGTGTGAAGGGAGAGCCAGCCACTTCCTTTGCTGGGGCATCACTGGGGTGGGCTGAGGATCAGCTCAGGGCATTCCAATGAGAGATGCAGGTGCCACTGGGCACAAACCTGGCTGCAGGGAGTCTCTGTAATTCTCTGTTAAGTCTCAGTGGCATGTTCTAGATAATTACATGAAATGGTGGTGAAGATTTTATTTTAATATTCTTTCTACTTTGACGGTCGCTCTTTTCAAGCAAATTATATCCAAAATAATTATATTTCATTTCCCATTCTTTTCCCAGTGCCATAGAGCACCTGGTTATTTCTAGCCTGACCTTGCTGATTTGGGGAAAAAGAAATGGCAATTTTTCACCTTTTAGACTTAACTGAAAGCTCTGCAAAGAGCTCTCTCTAAGCAAGGTGCATAAGAATACAGATTTACCTAGTAAGCTTTACTGGAAAAAATTAAAATAAATCAAGCAAACAAATAAGGTTGGGTAGCCAAAGACAAGCAAGACTAACGAAGTAATCTGTATCTAGACATCTCCATTATTCTGGAAAGGAAAACCACATCTCATCACACCTCCACCTGTGTGCAGTCCTCGCTCAATGCACAAGACAGTGTACTATTGAGCATATACTATTTGGAAGTTATATTTTGTCAAAGAAAACATACCAGGATAGGGAATGATCTCACTTAGTTCTTTATTTTTCCATGTATTAGTTTTGGGTCTTGTTTTTGCCTTTGTTTTTTGTTTCTTTTGTTTGGGGTTTTTTGTTTTGTTTTTTTAAAAGAAGAGTAAAGAGCAGAGGATAGATTAAAGAAAAAAACCACATTGTGTCAAATCCTAACTCATTTCAGCTACTTGCTTTTCCTTTCAGTCTTACTCCTGTTGCTTGGAAGTAGTATTTATTTGTTGCCAAGCAGCAGAAAGCCAATTAGTGCAATGTCATGTTTCCTCATTCTCATCACTTGCTCCTTCCCACTTAGATGCACACTGCTCCTCAACTCAGCTGTACGGGATGAAATCCCAGAATAAAGAGAAAGGGAATTGGCTGCAAGACACAAGAGACTTGAAAGCATAGTCTTGCCCTCAACCTATAGAAACACCCCCTCCCTCAAAGCATTTACTCTTATTAGTAAAACACAACCCTTTGGCCACAGAACACACATTAACATCTCTAGCCAAGTAGCTGGCAGGCTTGAGCTGTGGTGCTAACCTACCCACCAAAGCAGCCAGCTGAAAGCTGCAGCAGGTATTCCCCCAGGAGATGCAGTCACTGCAGTACTGGTGGAGCTCCTGTTGAGGGCAATTTAGAGAACTGAGTATTTGTGCCGCAGTGCACAGAGAAAAAAAGGCTGTCAGAAAAACCTAACAGCTTCTGTTAATTCATTTGCTAGAATGAAAGAGATGCTTTATTTTAAAGGTACCCACTACAAACCATTTAGACGCAACACCTTCTCCCCATTTTGTATTTCTTTGCTTCCACACAACAATAATCTTTTCCAGAGTGGTGGAGAGCAAAAATGTTTTATCTTCCAAGATACAGGCTAGCTTTGCATCAGCACTCTTTTAATGCAGCGATACGTGTCCCTGGTATTGTAAGAAGAATTTACTGCCTTCCCAAGAAGGCTCCGGTTTATTTCTGAATTTGAAATAGCAGAAGGATCTAAGAACACTCCTCCTCTTTTACAAACATCTCACAGATTAGAAAGGGATCCCAGAATGCAGAAACTGGCTGCACATACAAATCAGAGAAGGGGTTTAGAGGGTCATAATAAAGCAGCTGTGGTAATGCCAAGGAGAGACCGACTGCGTTGAAGACTGAGATTGTTTGGTTACAGCATATCCAGGAAGGTGGTTTTCCAGCTCCCATGGCCACAACTCTTCACCATTAACCAAGAGGCTCTAGTTTGCCACATTGTTTTCCACCCCTAGCAATTTTGCCAAATGCAAGAAAGTTGTGAAAAAACAGAGGCTTACAAGACTGTGGCCTAAAGAGTCAACCCAACAGCCATTTATAACTCAGAAAAATTGATGGCTGTGAAATTCATTGTGTCAGTAGCGGAAGGAAACTCCTGTGTTGTCTTTCAGCAAGAGATCAACAGTTAACCTCTCTTTTTCATGAAAAACTGCTAACATACCACCTTCAGCTACACTAGCTTTTTTAGAAAAGCACAAAGGGAAGCGTTACAAAGTAACGCCTCTCTGCTCCCCATCTTTGACCCAATTACCTTCTATTTTAGCCTTAATGACCATGTCACATCCAGGGTCCCTAACCCACAGGATTAATGAAATGTTTAGGCATGTTAATGTTTATGTTCAGGCAGCTCAACTATCTCCATACAGTTCCCTGTCTGGCAGGCAATGGGGAGGTCTGGGTAAGTACAGCATATCTGTCAGCTGCAGCAAACAAGAACATCATGTACTTGAGCTGCTCGTTGAGTCGGTTTGAAAGGCAGACAAACCAGCAGACTGATTAGATTTTTTGAACTGTAGTATTGAGAAGTATAATCCTTATAACATGCTATCAATTTAAACATGTCTGTGCATGATACCAAATTATCCCCATCAATAACAACAATAACATTTAAGCTTCAACTCAAATATCAAGGAAAGGGGTAATATTCAAATTAAAAATATTCCAATCTAAACTGAGCTTTGAAGAGATCCCTGCATTCCCCATCCTTATTTTTAAGGCAGCCATCACTAAAACCAAAAGATACATCCGCAGGCTGGAATAACTAAGAAAACAGATTGAACCAATTCAATATATCCATCTTTGCTAGGCAACTCACTAAAGAGGTAAAAAAGTAGTTTGCAATGATCTGAAGGGCACTTTGACCAAGGAGGGAAAAGCTGTAAATAGTGATAAAGGGATGAAAGAGAATGATGAGGGTGGAAAAAAAAAAAAAAAAAAAAAAAAAAAAGGATTCCATTCTGGAATTCCCCTTAAATAAAGAGAAGTTCATCCCTTATAATCCCCTGAATAACCCTGGAAAGGCCTCCCAGTTACAGCAGGATGTACAAAATATACCTTTTAGTGTTTCTCACTTCCAAGACTTAGAAGAATGATGTCTGATCTTATATGACAAAAACCTAGATTTACAGCAACACCTATTAACCAATTTACTCATCTTTAATACTAATGGGAGTTGTGTATGCATGTGAAGAATAAGAGGATTTCCTGAGCAAGCAGCAAGGACAATGACTCATGCTAACGGTCATTACACAAGAACACCGAGAGTACCATAACGTCATGCACATGAGCAAGCATATGTTGTTCAGGGAAAATAAACTAAACACCTTCAAAATCCAATGGCTGTGTTAAATCCCATGACATCTGCCTAAATATCTACGGGTTTTTAAAGGCAGCTGCTTAGCCTTGTCAGTCTTAACAGCATTGCTGACACCACTACTCAAAGTAAACAGATCTGAGGGAACTTCCTACAACTCAGCTTTTCAGTAACTCAGAATCTTACTTGGCTTCAGACTGTAAGCTTTTGCATAACTATTGAAACAACATGGCTATAAACACAAGAAACGAATGCTGCAGGTACTGCACATTTCTGACAACCTAGATCTTGCTTCTCTCCCAGTGATACGCCTGCTGCATATCCCTGAATGAGTCAGCTGTGCAGGGCAAATAACTCCAAATTAGCAGGTTTGGCACGGCAGATCATACAGACTTGGGCACATTGTCATGACCACGCTCCTTCCAGATCCAAGTTCTCTATGCACGTGCAGCAATGATGACCTTGGACTGCATATCCCTGTACGTCCTCATTCCAGAGTCAAGCAGCTCAGAGTCTCAGCACAATGCTCCCCTTGGACCAAAAAGCATTCTCCTATAAGGGTCTCCTTTGCCTTGTGTGCACAAGCCAGTGGCAAAGTCTGCAAAGTGGGGAGTCCCAATGGGGGAGAGGGAAGCAAAGGCACGCAGCACTGGTGCGCCCACCACAGCTAGCGAGGCTGCCAGAGGCATGGTCAGAAGGCGGGTCCTGGCCTTCATTGCACATCTATACCTGGACTCGAGTGTAAACCTATTGTATAACATACACTGAATTATGCAATCCTTAAGTGTTTGTTAATGAGCAGATGCTACCACAAATTATTAGCGAAAACAATCTAATAAGGGGAAAACCTGCATAAACATGATCTGTTTTAATAATAAGCAAACCATGCTTTTGGGCCAAGAAATTATGCATATTATCCCAGGAATAAAAGTTACTGAGTTATAAATAGTAACAGGTCCACTACCAGTATTAGAAAAGACAAACCTAGGAATACGCTTGTTTGCATAAGTTACAGTTGATCTTATTTGGTAAGACTATAAATGTCCTAATTTGGTTTTAAAAGTAAAATCAATTGTAAATTTATTTAGACCAATTTACCTGCCTGCCTGTTGTACATCACCGGGCCTGTATTGATTGTTTGAGATGGAACTCATTCCAAATTGTATTGATTTAATTCATTAGCAAACTTTTAGTGAAACATATTTTGTGGTTTCAGGGCAGAAGTACATAAAGCTCCATTTAGAGACTGTAGGACTGGAGCGGGGGTATTGGGAGGGGGCTAGAATTTCTCCAATAAATACGATTTACAACCAGCAATAATATGAAACATCCATTTCAGACAGAAGGATCATTTTCTAAACGATAAATAAGAAAAACTAGGAGTGGAAAAAGCCTAGATACATTGATAGGGGAAAAAAATCCAGTTGGTAAAATAAGAATGGGGTGAATAATTCATAAATAGTACAGTGTATTGGTTGTTTTAACAGACATTGATTTATGGATTTAAGTGCCTAAAATAGCTCAACAATTTATAAAGCATCTTAAAATCAACAGATCATGAGTAGATTTGTCTGGCTTTACAGCAAGGCAGTTGAGCTGCATTTGTTACCTTGGTAACTGAAGGTACCTCAGTTACCATGGCTACAGCTCCTTTAAAATACAGTTGGCAATTCCTCACTCCCCAACTTTAGTGACTATTTTGAAAAGGAAAAAAAAAAAAAAATCCTAGTACTATGTCAACACTTGCATTGAGACAAAAGGTCTGTAAAATGTGAATTTTCTCAGCCCACAAAGCCATGTTAAGAATAAGTCCATTTTTTCTGCTGCAAATCTTTAGCTTACTGAGTGTGTCATGAAGAGCTTGATCATCATCTTCTGAGTGCAACCCTTCACATCAAAAAACAGCTCTATTGCTCACTGGAAGGAACGGTGCAGAAATGGACTCATGCTACACTGCAATTTCTCCGTGTATCAAGGTTTCCCACAACAGGGCAGCTGCCTGGATTGATTAATGAAACACGGGAAGAGAGAGTGAGAAATCCTGGGTTCTCAATCCTCAGGCAAAGGAGGTAACAACACAGAGCGTGTTCACCTCCCCTGACTCCAGACAGTACCCAAGACAGGCTGCCTATTCCGTCTGGAAAGGACAGCTTTACGCAGGAAACAGTTCACTACACTCAAGTCAACGTCCTCTGAATTATCCTTAGGTTAGAGAGGCATTTATGTTGCTAAGTTGCAAGTAAGGTGTTTAAGGGAAGTTGCTTACACTTAATAGATCAAGATGAGAAAAGGGCTTTTCCACCCTTCTAGAAAGTTGTGCACCTTGATCTGAAGCACAGGGCATTCAAGGAAGAGGTCACCACGCAAAGCTGCCTCCTCCTTCTCATTGAGGTTATACTGCTAGTTAAATATAAAAATACTTCAAGATCTGATTGAGAAATAAATAACATTTTTTTTTTTTTAAAAATCAAACTTTGATTTTGGCACCTTTTAATTACCCAACTAGCTCTACGTTTTAAAATCATCTTTATCTTTTTCTGCCTGGGAAGCAGTTTCTTGTGCTGCCTTACGACATTCACTTGCAGGTATTTCATGCCCTAAACAGGCCTGTAGCAGCACACAGTTGCCACAAATCACTCAAGAACTGGAAACAGAGTGGGTGAAAATAACCCCTCTGGGATGAATGCTGCTTTCCATCCTTGCCAGCTAACAGAATATCTAGCTTGAATGCAAGTCCCTGCTCTCTCCCCTGTTCTTTGCCTTCACCCTCAGCCCCCTCTCCTCCATTTCTTTGTTTTCTGTAGCCGACTGTATTAACCTTACTTACTACTCACAAGTCTATGAATTGCTTTTCAACATTATAGACCACTTTTCATTTTTAAAGACCTTATTTCTCAATAGACTTTTGTATGTAATTGCTTGCCCAAGCTCTTCTTTAAGCAAAGACAGGCATGCTGCAGCAAGGACATGGGACAGAAGTCTGTCACACATTCAGGAGAGAAAATACAACTCATCCAGATGTTCCCAGAGAGAAATTACATTCCTGGAATCAATGCATGCCTGGTGTCATTTCATTTCACTCATTTTACCTTATTTTTTTTAATGCTGTTTTGTGCCTATCATATGGCAATACTTGCTAGGGAAGATTTCCAAAAGCGATTAGTGACTGGTGCTTCACAGTTAATGAGTCTTCAACCCAAAATCTCCTTAAGGTCAGGTTCTCATAAGCTGGGAGTCTGATCCTGTTAAAATACCTGATAAGAAATCTCAGTGTTGAGGATTTCAGAGTCTCATGACAAAATACTGAAGTCACTAGAAAGGCTAGCGGAAAAGTTCTCAGCCTTCTCTAACCCAGAGTGGCCATTTCTAGAGGTAGTGATGCAGCAGAGTTGCAAAAAGAACAACAAAACTCTTAAGAGCCTACACAAATCTACAGCACTGCCCCCCATCCTTTACACACCTGCCCCCACCCCCATAAAGGTTAAAAAGAAGAGCCCAGCTGAAAGACTGAGCTGGAATTTCACAACCACAGGGCTTTAAACTCTGCAAACACAAGTTCTGGAGGACTGTATCTTGGCCAACAGACACCATATCCTAACAACAGCTCAGCACTCAGAATCTGACAGTCCTGCCCATCCCTGTGGAAGTCTAGATACTAAGACACATGTTTTGAATGATATCACCCAATTTTGCCCCAATCTAGCACCTTAATACTGGTAGTTGTGTAGTCAAAGTTAAAACAACATACTTGAGAAATACAGGCTCTAACCTTTGAGCCCCACAATCACCTTGTCTATGGAACAGAAGTAGCATCTACATGTTTTGCCTTACAAAAAACTTGCAGAAATCAGTATCTAAATTAACATTTCAACAGCACTTTCAAGGCATAAAGAGTCCCACATTGTTAAATGTGATATTTCAGGTCCTTTTAATGTTATACATCTACCTGCACTCCAAACAGAGCTATTTCAAATGAAGGATACTTCCTTTATGTTGGAGCATAAAATTCAGAAACTAAGTTGGTTCTTCAACCACAGTTCACATCATACCTGCACTTGAATAAACTAAAGAAAAGCAAATACACCACAGAGGACAGAGCCAGAACGCAGTAAATAATAAAAGATGAGAGGATCCTAACATCCCACAAGATGCTGAGTGTACTACAGGACGCAAGCTAAACACAGTTGCATAGTAGTGCTAGCAAATCTCTTACAATACGGTAAATTCATCTTATGCAGAAAACAGTTTTTCTCTAGTTCAGGTTATGACTTACCTGTGTTGCTTTTCTAATCATTCCATCTTTCTTTTAACCTTGACTACACTAGATACTGTTTCTAGAAACATTTGCTTGTTGTTCATACAATACACCTCACAGTCGGTGTTTACAGACCTCTGAGTGCTGAGGCTTTTACAGGCCCAAGTAAAAGGGGTTAACAGAGGAGCACTTAGTGCAGCTCCCAACACCAGATGAGATGATGGCTTTCACAGTCCCTACCTGCAAAGGGCTGTTGGAAGCCCTTTTGAACTGCTGAGAGCAAGAGAACAATGCTGTGCAATCAGCCCTGCAGCACTGCCCCTGGAAACCCTCTCTGTATGAGCTTCACAGCTGCAAACACTGAACTGGCTTAGGGGAGGGGTGGTCAGTACGACCCACAGCCAGGTGAGTGTCACTGGTGTTATCTGTGACTCATCAATTTAGCCTTAATAACAGAAAAATGAGGACCTTTTTTTTTTTTTTCAAGTCACTCTCCTACATATAAGCACAGAGTTTCTGCATGTCTGTAGTATGCACTAGTGTGGTTAGATTGGGTACAGTGAATATACACAGTAGAAGAAAATATTTTACCAGGGAAAGAAAGGATGATATAACCCTCTCCTTTAAATCAGGACAGTGCTGTCAGCAAGGGGAGTGAGACTGGGCACTAACTGCTCTATACCGCATACCATAATAGGTGCTCGTGGGGTGGTAGGTGCTCCCTTGTGAGTTTGGGTTGTAGCTGTCCTATCTCTTCTGGAGGTTTTCTATGGTCACACTATGCCTTGTAATGACTGGAAGTCCTGCACAGCCACAGGTTTTGCCACAGTATTTCAGGGGTACTTTTGTGGACAAAAAAACCAACTAACTAGAGTTTCTGTGCTAAGCCCAAAGTGATTCTTTTTATGTAGGCAAACTCAGACACTGGAAGGCAACTTTGAAATGTAAAATGCTGCCCAAGTTTAAGAGAATTACTAGAACATCCTAGAAAATAGGAAACCTAACTACTGTTATCAAGCTCCACAGCAAAAGGACATTTTCCTTAGTTTTACACATATGGGAGCAATGATTCCTTAAGGTAAAGATATAGACAGTATTCAAAGAGTTTAAGATGACACTCTAGGATACTTACAACAGATGAAGGTGCTCACTAATGAGAAAAAAACCCTTTTCCCTAAATATAGATGTACTTGCCCACAAAACAGTAGAATCTCACCATGAAGAAAATGAGCCATTTCCCATGAGACATAAGGAAAAAAAAACCCCACCAAAATAAAACAAAAGAAAAAAAAATATTGGGGAAGCAAAGTGTGTGACCACATGACCACCTGAACTGGAGACTGGCACAAAGTGGCCACCTTATGGGTCCGGTTATTTACTTCTGATACATTTAAGAGTTGAGTCACAGAAACATAGGCATGAACGTGCTCCTCTTCAGAGAGATATTGACAAAGAAGGTGATGAAATGCCAGGTATCACCACCATAGCCCCTTCATTCACTGGCACAGTATATTTGGAAACACAGCAGAGAAGGGATCTGTAGGTAGGAGACTATAGCAAGTACACATCTTGTACCTGGGAATGAGTGAAGCAGGACTCCACAAAGGGAAATTATTAGAAGTAAAAGCTGAGGCAAGAATTTGCACTGCAGAGGGCTTGTGTTCAGTTTTTGGAATAGGAATCAGAGTTGGTCTTGTGCAGCAACACTGCACAGGAGATCAACCTGCATTCAAACAGTAAAAGCAAACCTCCTGTCCGTGACATGGCTACTCTACAGGGAAAAATACCTGGATGCCCACGCTACATCCTAAGTGCTGGGAGTGAGGCAGGTGATCCTCTTGGCTGGCCCTGAGTCTGTCCTCCTGGTAAAGCCTCGTTCCAGAGAATGGTGTCCCCAGCGCAATGCCTCTCTGCCTGGGAGGAGCTGCCCTGGCAGACCTGAAAGAGAGAAGAGAGGCTGTGGCTAGCAGAAGGCAACACAGGACAGGAGTCAAGGGTTAGGAAGAGCCCTTCCTCTCCTCGCTTATAAGAAGAAAAGCCCTGGCAACACAATGCTGTGTAAAGTCACAGAAGGGATTTGAGACTGCAGAGATGCCATGACACTGAGGCCATTTCTGTAGGGCCCCTGGTACCCCCAAGCAGCCTCTATCTTCCTCTAGCTGGCAGGTCCCTCCCATTCAGGGGGTTCTTCTTAACCCAGGGCCACCCCAAGAAATGGCAGCTACCCTGTCAGGGCTGTGCACGAGAGAGAATGGCCCCGCTGCCAGTTCTGGATGCTACAGCCAGGCATCCTCACAGTCCTCGAGACAGGTATTAGACCAATATATAAACATGTATTTATATTGAACGTATTTCTATGTGTAATTTAGTGTGTTATCATTTATATATATTATATAGTAGTATGATGTTTACAACATATACCATATATTATTTGAGCTATATTATAAATATTACATAGGACATTGTATGTAATAGATACCATATAGTACTGTAATAGAGTACAGTATAACTAATACACAAATATATGTGTCTGTATTTATATCTATACATTATTCTATACATATATATATACAAAAGATTGATTCTCTTTATTCCACCATCAGTGCCACACACCTTCATACATACTTAGGATTTTATTATTGAGTGGAAATTTGCAGCCACTCTGCCACAGCAAGTGAATTTTGAAACTTTTCAGCTGCTTGTGAGACAAACACTGGGGAAAAATTCTGTATTTTGGGGCATTACCAGGAATATACGGATTACTATTCCTAGAGCAAGAGACCCTGTGCTGTTAGAAACATAACACCTTACAGAGAACTTGCTCTTGAAAAAAACAGTCAGCACTCACTGAGTCCAATACCCTCAATCTTGCTGCTCTGAGCCAAGACAGAATATATGACAAAGGTTATTTTGGAATTTGCCTCCAAAAAGCTACCAACACAGTTGGGTATCTAAAATGGCTCATAGCCAGTCAAAACGTAGTGTTGACAAAGACTGTTGTCAGTGAATTTTGTATGAGCAAGGATGCTCCCATCTTGTGCATTATCCTCACACAAATTAAGCTGTGCAATAGACTCTGCTGAACTGGGGAATGAAAACATTCTTTGCTTTCCAAAATATTTTGGAGTTTCTTAATGAACAACTGACTGAAGTGATGGACCAGATAATTTGATATTTAGGTTTCATAGAGTAAAGGCACAAAATGTCTTAATATTTTTTAACATTTATTTAGACCATCTAGGAGCTTAGCAGGGCTTTTCTGCTACACCCTGCACAATGGTAAGGAAAGAACTGCGGCCGTAATGCTTTACAAGCACAGAGTGGTAGCTATGGCTTAAGCTAAGTGAACACCATGGGAGGAAAAGTGTCTACAACACACTGCTGGTCATAATCTGGAAAACAAAAAAGTTAAAACATTGTCTCTGAATGACACGAAATTGTCTAAAATGAAGCAGTCATTGAAATGCCTGGGGTTTAACACCTAATTTTCAGCCACCTTGTTAAAAAGCCTGGCTTTTCAGGGACTATATAATCTGTGACATCCGTCCACATAAACTGCAGTGAAAACAGGAAATTCCGGGCTCAGCATTTAGTGACAGCAAAGGGACTCCAGCGCCCTGTTTTCAGAGTGATGAGTTTTTCAGAGTGATGAGTTATTTTGAGTGCCTCACTTCCGAGGCACAGCTCAACTATCAGAAGGTAAACATTCAGCTGGTCCTGACATTTGGAGCATGTCTTACAGAGTGGTTCGAAACTGAGGTTTCAAAAATCCATGGTCAAAGATCAAGAAGATTGGTCTGGGTCTCCAAAAGGAATTCTATCACAATTACTTTTGCTACAATATTGCTTTGGGAGAGAAACTGGATTAAGGACCCCACCATCGCAGGCACCGTAGACCAAAACTGCTCACCCTGGGGGGCTGGTGCCTTCTGTATCTTCCCCTTTGTCCTAGGTCGGAGCTGTCAGCATCCTTTTGACTGACACACCCTACCAGCTGTTGGTGAGTGCACGTGGAAGATGTGCAGATAGATTTCACACCCTGTCCAAGGGTGGTTATGTAGCCAGCCTACCCACATTTTAAACTCATAAAGATTTGACAGCTGTTTATTTTAATTTGTCTCGAAGCAGAAGTGTTATAGTCTGAATATGAATATGATCTAGAACACAATCCAAATGCCTGGGCTTAAAGACCACAAGGAGAAAAGTCAGCCTTGCATGTTACGTTAGGGAGTTCTGTATTCAGGACAAAGCGTTGCTGTGCATTTCAGGTGTTTCCTTGTGGAGTTTTGCACTCCATACTTCCACGCATCGGAGTGTTTCCTCTTGCAAGAAAAAAAAAAAAACAAAGCAAGCAAGGCAGGCTCTTTCTAATGGAGCTGGAGACTACTGAGCACCCTCTGCCTGCTTCATACTTGTAACAATTTCTTTCCTTGGGTGCTATTGAGCAGCTGAGGTTAGTGAATCAGACCTCACTGAGGGTGGGTTCTGAATGGCTACAGAAATATGTCTCCTGCTCTATGAAATGCCTCTAGCACCAGTCTAAAAGTAGGTTTTGGGAGAGGCTGTACTCCTTGTAAACATGAGCACGTGAATTAAGCCACCTTTGGGCAAGTCACAGTGCAGAAGCTGTAACAAAAAGGGATAAAAAAAAAAATCTTTCTCCCCTACAAAATGTCCCAGGAGTCATGTAGCCTGCAGCTAAATTGAAGTCAAAGTAATACCTAAGTTAGCAACTTTAAGAAAGTGTGTGTGCGCATATGTGTGTATGCATGCAAGAGAGTAAAACCTGTCAACCAATTATCTCTGTACTCTCCCACTTCCAAAATCAAAATGTGAGGCTTGGTCAGAGATACATACCTACCTTCATCTGGCTGCACTTGATCCTGACCATGAGAACGTGTGTGACTTTTTATTCAGTCTGGAAGGAGAAAAATAAAAATTACTTCTAAACCATAGAGAGCCTCCAGACTAAGCAGATTTTGCAAGTCTTTGGGTTTTCCCAGTTGCATTCTGCCTAGCTGTAGTCAGGAATTCCCCTTTGTCAAGGAATTGGGTAAGAAATGCCTTTTCTCTTCCCATGAGGAAGGACTGGCAGCAAGTTAGAGAAGGCGGAAGTGTGATTTTCTCAGGAGATAAAATAGCATCCAGAACAAAGGTGGTGAGGTGAGATCCTCAAAATCCTAACACATGACACTACCACTAGTCATTGCTGCAAAACTCTCCTTTGCAGTTTAGGAAAGAAAGTAAAAAGACTGAAAAACCTAGCAATAATGGGCAATTAAAGTTCCCTGGTTTCATTTGTCATATGTTAGTTTATGTGCCAGTGTATGAGATGTTCCATGACTTTCTCAGTTTCTTTAATTCTAGAGCATTTGACAGAACTGACAGCATAAAAGTGTGTGGCACCATCTGAAAATGAGATTAATAATTCTATTGAATTTATGCAGCAAAAGCATGAGCATATGAAAACAGGAGTCTAGGACTCATGGAACATTTGAATGCTTAGTGGTTGTTAGCTTACAAAAGAAGGAAAACGTCTGCAAATTTCTAAATGCTTAGCTGTCTGTGATGGACAGGACAAAAGTGAATAAGCTTAAAATGTAGCAAAGATGATTTAGGTTAGGCATTAGGAAGAAAAAAATACAGATAAAATGTGGTGAAGCACCGGAGTAAATTTCCTGCACAATTTCTACAACATGCACCTTTGGAGGTCCTTGCTAACAATCAATATAGCTGTCTTTCAGGAATGATCAAAGACCGTGCTTTGGGACGGGGGAATGACATTTGGAGGTCCCTACCCAATGCATGTTTCCACAGTCCCTCGAAGAGATGGAATACTTTCAACACTTACAGCCCCGTCTGCAGTGTCCCATATACCTAGCTGCTGAAGTCTTGGGGCCCTTTTGGATCAGGAATCTGTATGTGTTAAGATGAGAATTTCCCATTGAGCTGTTGCTGAGCAATGTGAAACATTTCTTACTCCCACCATACTGTCTCCATATAGTTCTCACTACCAGAGTAGGGAGCTAGCAAGGAAGCTTGCAAAATAAATTCACATCTCTTCTGTGACCATGCACAATGTTCCTATTAAATCGCAAGATTTAATCTATCCTGGATGAAACTGGAAAACTTACCTGTGACCTACAAAGAACCATTCCAGCCTTTGCCTGGTGACCAGCTGGCTGGCCATGTGGTCACAGAGAAATACTGTATGTACCGCACTTCCAGTTCTGATGCAGCCTTGCTTGCCCCAGTAACTACCTTGTCAAAGCACATGGCTGCCTGCTAGGACTAACATTTTAGAGAGCTGCTTCTAATTTATTTATTGCAATGTCAACACCGAATAACTTAAGCATATTTTCCACAGATGACTGCACATTTTTTTTAACACGCTGTTTCATGTCTGTGTGCCGCTAAGCATTCCAAGATTTTTTTGCAAGCTGTCATAAATTTATTTGGCATTACATAACCGTTTCATCCATAAGCTGCTAGTGGACTTATCTGACTCTGGAGCAAGCTTTGTCTATCTGCAAACCCACTTCTTCCATTTGTTTCAGCTAAGAAACCTGAATTTGAATCATCTTGTGAGTGAACCAGTATGTTTGCTGATGTGAGCGTCTGTATTGGTTGTCTTATCATCTCACTGAAAAAGAGATAGACTGCCAAGATGGTCATCTCTCCTTTCACAGAGAAGAGCTTGGTGGTAACATCTGATCGTGCCCTCATATACTTATTTCACACCTACAAAAGCAGAACTAGATTTTTCCCCTTGCAAATAACTTCAGTTTCATAATCACTGATCAAAGGATCTTGAAACATCTTACATTAAAATACCTAATGAAATGTTGCAGAGGTTGCTTTTTGACAGAGTCCTTGCTTTTGCTCACTTTCACAGCATCAGCTGGTCGCTAGTATCATGTGCCTATATTTAATCATTTGATCCGTCATACAGATTCAATATTTCTTTCAAAAATTCAGCAGAATTATGTGCACATTCAAAATGAGTCATTTATTTGAATCAGGGTCCATATCTCTAAGAAAGCCTGGAAAATCAGTCTTGACAGATAATAAAGTGGTTATAAAGCTAAGTATTTTAAAGCAGCTTTCATTTCACCCAAGCTTTGGCTGAGCTGCAGCAAAAAGATTTGTCTCTATTGTTAAACATTTTGGTGATATATGGACTAAGTTTTAAATGAAGAGTGGTTAAAGTACAGTTTTCAGGTTAAAATAAAAACTATGCAAAGCTTTGTGATTCAAGTCATAGATAGGCAAATGTTGGAAGCTTCATGCAGATGTAGCAGTTTTTCAGAGACAAAACTCAAACAGATGACCTACAGTAAGAGAAAGCTGGTAAAGTATTTGAAGAGATACTTTGTGAATAGAAATCACGGGGTTTTATGCAGGTCTAGCAAAAAGCACAGGGCTCTGGGTATATTTGAATTACTGATGCTTTCTAGAAAACCAACTGGGTTGCCAGCACTGATCAGAGTCTTCGGGCCCTAGCTTGTTCCTTCAAGATATACAGCATTTACCAGTCATAGACTTACTGAAAAATTACTAGACCTGGGATTTTTTTATTATTCTCCCTGACTGCTGCCACACACCCCCCTATC
>KL272619.1:6162-24374 GCA_000699545.1 Podiceps cristatus
TGTATTCCCTAATGGGACTGTATAAAATTGATAATATGGTCCCTAATGCCCAGTCTGTCACTGGGTTGATAGCGTTTTTTTTAAATTAGTGTTACCATTTGTGTTGGTGTCTGTATGTTGGTAATTAGGATTTCTTTGCAGCAATGAGTTGTTCCAGGTGAGAGGACGAAACTGGTCTTGTTTACTGGTAACCAGAGGTGATACCGATTTGGCTGTGTGTGCGGACAAGTGAGGAAAAAACACACCAGATCTCAGTCTGGTTTATCGTGGATAGGTGTTCACCATCTACAGAGAATTCTAGCTGGCATGCTTAGCCTCATTTGTGAGGCCAGGCTGTTGGTGTGAAGCCATGAAGCTTGTCTCGTAATTAGTGTGTCCTCAGAACTGGAATTAAAGCAGTGGTGCTACTGCATTAGAGAAGGCTGGTGGTTTGTAGGCATTTCAGGAAAGACAACAGCTAGATACAGGCTGTTCCCTTTGCCAGAATTTCTCTGGCTCTGCAGCCAGTCCTCTGTATAGGAAGTGGGGCCTAAAGCATAAGAAAGTTCAGATAAATCTGCAAATACTGTGGTGTCTCTTCCTTGAAGGTGACTTTTAAGGATAATTGTATTTACATATATGTACAGCTTGTGTTGAAGAGGGCAAGCCAGTGGCTATGTATAATTCAGGCTCCTTTCTGTGAACACAGATCAACATCTATTCAATATTCCTTCAAGCTGAGGCTAGAGGACCTGGCAACTCTGCTTGGAAATGAAAACTGTAAACATCCCATGCTTAATCCTTAGTTGGATATACAGTTGTCAGTTCTTTTTCTTCTGCTGCTTGCAGGTGAAGTTTAACCATGCTTAGCCTAGCTGCTGTTGTTGCATTAGATAGGACTGACATAAAGAAAAGCTATCTATATTTGTTTTCATGTTCAAAATTAAAGACTTGGTGTGCAGCTTCCGAAGTCCATGCTTGTCACCAGTCTGATGTTTCCATTGAAATCTAAAGACTCAACCAACCTCAGTGGGAGGAGAGAAGAGTTTCTGATTTGAAAATTCCATGTTCTTGATCAGTGAGGGCGTATCTGTGTAGAAGACAGCTGGAGACATCTGTAAGTGAAGTGCAGTTTCTTTTCAGGTCTTGCAGAGTTTGTTGTAGAACCAAACTGTCTCTGATTACCTGGGATGATCCTTCAACTTTATTTGGAAAGGATGAAAAATGCTGATAAGCACACATTTAAATACTGTGATGGAGTGTAAAGTCTAAAAATGCACATGTCAAATTGTACTGATGCTGTGTCTGCAGATCTCTCTTGGCCCTCTGGTCTTGACCATTTGACTTGAGATATTAATGTTTTAAGACTTATTTTCAAGAAGGGGGTTGTCTGAAAAGTAATTTAGTTTTAAATACTTGTCAGGGGGAATAATTGACCTTACTTTATGGAGTTGGCAGCTGCTGTTATAGCTTAAATTGGAGATACTGCTTGCAGTATAAATAAAGCTTTCCACTTTATTTTTAGATTGGGAGTGGTGCAGTTTTAATCAGCTTTTATGTGGTTTATGCTGTAGAACAAAATTTATGTTCAGTTACATTAGTGAATCTACAGTTTGAATATGGAGTCTCTAATTACTCTGCAGCTCAGGTAAGATACACAAGCGAAAACTAAAATACTCATTCTGTTTTATAAAAAGTATTTTTTTTTCCCCTCTCCTAAACTTAGTAACTGGCTAAGCAGTGATTGGATAAGTGTCCATCTAAAATTAGGTGGTGATACAAACCAACAGTAGCAAAAAGTGGTTTTGTAGTTAATGTAATCACACTGCTATAGGTGTGACAGGACCTGTCTCTGAAATAAGAGGTGTGTTACGGTGGAGGTCGCGCAGGTACAGCGCTGGTAAGCTTTCCAAAGGAGTGTCCCTCTCAGCTGACTTGGTCTGCGGCTTGGCTGCGCTGGCCCTGGCCTTCCCCTGGCCCTGACCCAGCAGCGCTTCCTGTGGCTTCCTCTGCCCCTCGCCAGTCCTTTTCCCTGGGTCCCTTTCTCTGGGTCGGCTGTTGAATGTGGATGATAATTGTGCCCCCCCCCCCCCCCTCTTTTTTTTTTTTTTTTTTTTTTAATGTGCCCCCCCCCCCCTTTTTTTTTTTTAGTTAGCATTTTGTATCACCACAAAACACTTCCAGAATAACTCTGTTCAGGGGGAAGGGAGTTTAAATTCTACTTAACGTGTCAGGGACATCTGCTGACCAATAGACTTGGGCCTTGCAAGCTGATTAAGAGGGTTGATTGTAATGGGTTAGACAGCAGTCATCTATGCTTGGGTTTGCAGCTACTCGGGGCTGACCAGAAGTACCCTGATTGATCCCTAATATTTAATTAGTGCATTTATTCTTTAAGGTCAGATCAAAATTAGGCTGCTTATACTCTTAACTAAACACATTGGCTTGCTTGTCCCAAAGGTAGACTTCAGGGCAGGAACTGAATATGGAACTATTAAGAGACAAGGAAAAGATTTAAAAGCAGTTTAAGCAAGAGTTGAATGCCTGCAGGAAGGGAATGCTCAATGTGTGTGAATGAAAAAGATGGCAGTAGTGTAATAGCAAAACAAGGCAGGAAATAAAATAGCCTTAACATGCTGTGTCCTGCACTTAGGCATTTTCCAAAGTAATGTCATTTGTGGTGTCAATGAACGCCCGAAGAAAGGATTTTCCCTTTCTTGGATGGATCTGTAGTACTGGAAACTGCCTAAATCGTCAATTACTCAGAAACATCTAGACTGGGTCTGAGCCTCTTGGTACATAAAGTATGTTAATGAGTTAACCTGTGGAGTGGGGAAAAGGAGAGGCCTCACCTCCTGAGCTGCTACTGCTGCTTTTTTTTTTGTCTGAGGGTGCTCAGTGGTTCAATGCGTTTCCCTAAGTGCAAGTTGCTGTATTCAGCTTCTGCATCCAGGCTTGCCATTTTTGGTTGGAGGCTAGTGTCCCTTCTGTCACTGTACCTGTAACCGCACATTATGTGGCTGTATCTGCACATTTCTGAATCGCTTTGCGTTTCAGTCCTACTAGCGGATACTTCCCAGGAGATGGCACTTCTATGAAGTCAATGGTATGAGACTTATTTATTGACTCCATTCCTAAATTGTAGTCTAATTTTGAGGGTCACTTGCAATGCAGTTTTACAGTTTTAGTGTTCAGATATGCCCCAGGTAAAGAGGTGGTACAGCAAAGAAATTATGCTAAAACTTTCCTGTTAGCCTTAAGCCATGCTACGTTCCTCCCTCCCCCCCAAATATGCTCAGGTAGGACAGCAAGTTGGAAATCTCTGGAACTAAGGGTAATAGGAGGCTCTTGAACTCTGCTTTAAACGTCAGTCTAATAAAAGCATCTCTTCTGGGTTAGTGTGCTCTGAACTCAAGCAAAAAAGCAGATTCTGATATTTTCTGGCACAGGCTAATGGTGTAACAACTGGTTTGGGATTAGGACTTGAAAGTTGGGTAGCAAGGGTAAGTCAATGGGAGCTACATTTTCTTTACTATTTTTCTTTCTTTTTGACTGTCATTAATCCACATCTTTTTTTTTTTTTTTTTTTTAATGAGGACCATATCAGTATACAGTGGTCTGGATGAACAATTAATAATCCAGAGTATATGGGAAAAGTTTACTTGATGATATGCCACTGTATGATACTTGCCTTTTCTCTAGAGGTGACAGTGATTGCTGTTCTGTTCATAATTTTTGAGTAACTCCTTTCATACTTCTTTCTCTAGCAGTACTGTCCCCTGACTGTTTTTCACATTGGTGTGGAGAATGCCCTGGTGAGAGCAGAAGGGAAGCAGGCACTGGCTCCCATGGGCTGATGGGCATCCTGGGCTAAAGTTTCTTGAAGCAGAACACTGGGCACAGACTAAAAAGAAGAATTAACCAAGCTGAGCAAATCTAGCGCCTGTAGTTTCTCTGAGCGCTGTTCACTGAGGTGATGCAGGGCAAATGGTGCGAGTCGGTGACTGATGTGCCAAGACAAGGGTGAGTTTCTGCTCACAGCAGCAACGGCCTGGCTCCTTCGTGTCTGCTGGCACAGAGTGTGATGCGTCAGCACGTTCGCTGTAGAGGTAGAAATGCATTGCGTGCCAGGTGGGGGTACATGATGCGCTTCTCTCTGACCCTCATAAACCCACTGGCCATGCCTGGCATCAAGCCAGCAGAAAGGCTAGTTGATGGCACACACAACTGCATTCATCATCCCCACAAGAAGAGCTTGCAGTATTAGCTGGGCAGATGTAGGCGTTGCCAAACCTCACCTACAGATGAGAGCTCTGGCGAACTGCAGCTCAAAGACCACCAGTAGTGGTATTTCCAAGAAACTTGCTCTTGCTGCTGCTGAGTGTGTCTGTAGTCGATGGTCAGTATTAAAACCCGTAGTAGAAATACCAGAGATGAAGTGGGATTCTATGTGGGAAGTCCATACATTCTGCAAGTGAGCAACTCATTGTGGCAAGATCAGTAAAGTGAATCAAATACAGCACCGTGGTAGGTCAGCTGGACCAGCCGCTGACACAGCAGCCTGTCTCTTTAGGTCTCATCGGTGGAAACTGTCAAAGCCTTTTGGAGAAGATGTAAAGAAATGTATTTATATATTAAAAAAAAAGTTCCACTGTTATGTTATGCTTGATTCCTCAAATGTTGCTTTTGCTGCAGTTGGAGAATAAGGTATTACTGATACCATAACTCTTGCACAAAGTACTTGGTAAATGTTAGGGGTTTTTAGTATTTCTGGTACTAACAATAGAATCTGTGGGTGACACGCCAGAACCATTGTCCTTTGCAGCCTGTGCTGAAAATGGCAATTCCACTCTGGAGAAAGGTAGTTTTTATGAATTTGGGCAGTATCGCAGACACTTTTAAAGTTTTATTTTAAGCCAAAGCTGATATCTGGATTTGTGATTTGGTGAAAAGGGTATAGGGAATAGGAGGTAAAAGAGACTGGAGAGAGAGGTGAAACTTCTCCATGTTTGAGGAGGCTTTCCTGAAGTGCTGTAGAGCCATGGGGGGGGGGGGGTGGTACCTACACCACTGAAACTACAAAATGTGTTCCATCTCTGGAATCTGAAGTCTAGAGAGTTTGTCATAAAAGCAGAACATTTCTGCATAGCTCATCTCTCGTTCTTACCTCTCTGGACACAGAGATGTCAGTGTTCAAGAGTAATTCTACATTGTTGTGGCAAAATAAAGTGCTTGCACTGATGGGTGGAGCTCTGGCAGTGCGGGTGCCTGACTTAGAAGGAGGAGGGGGGTGATGTTAGGCTGAGTTTGTAGGAGTAGCCCCAATGAACAGCACAGGCTACAAAAGTGAGATTTGGGACAGCTGTGTGCTGAGCCTCCAATCTGTACGGTGATTTAAGCATTAATCTACGTCTTTTAACTTGTTGCCTTAACGGAGTGTTATTTGAAGAGATGAAACTATAAAACTACTGCTGGGATCAGCTGTACCCTGGCATTATCTCTATACCAAATATAAAGTCAACTTTTATCACGAGAACTCTGTAAACAGAAATACAGCAAGTTCATCAAAAGGAGGGGACTGATGGTGACAGCTTAAGCTGGACATGAAGCAGCGGAGTATCAAGAACACCTTGAAAAAGCCTTTGACTTATGGTGGAGGGAAGAAGGATGGTTCTTAAGTTTAATCAAGTTGTAATGTTTTAGCCAACTGCAGTAGGGAAATGGCGTCTCAGTCTACATCTTCCTTCCTTCACTCTGTTTACGTGTACAATAGGTTGCCTGGGACTGCTCTGTAGGGAAATGGCACCTTGCTTGTAGCATGTATTTCAAGGTCACTTAGCTCTGTTTCTGTTGACTTTCACTGTACCAGGGAATGTAAAAGGACACATCGTCTTCAAGTGTTTTGCTAAACTCCAGATTTTGGCTATTTAGTATAGCTGCTCAAATTCCTTAAGTCTGAATGCTTGGGCTTTACCGCCAGTTTTCATTTTGGGGGATGTTTAGATACAGCACTTCAGAAAGTCGGGGACTGAAATCACAATTTCTGCTGTCACAGATCTGTGCCCAACGAGAATTTCTCACATAGGGTGGTCACTTAGTCGGGACTTGGTTGGAGCCAGATGACATCAGTAACAGGTTCTCCTGCAGCTCTAAAATGACATCAGCTTTTGGAAGTAGAAACTGGGAACACCTACTGAGGGTTATTTTAATAGTGATGCGTGTTTGGACTTTCTAGCTACCAGAAATAAACTTGTTAAACAGCTTTTGACAGTAGTGCTGCTCCTCTGAGCTGTTCTGGTGGCGTAGGAAGTCTGAATGGGAGTAGTTAGCATAGTTCTCTACACACTTACTCGGCACCTTCCACAACAAAGTGCTGACATTTGTAGTACTTTTTTTAAAGTCCTTCTTATCCTGCTAAATTGGCCAGAGCCCTAAATGCCCAGTGTATCTCACCCTTTGCGCCTTAATTATATTGACTTGTGCTCTCTGAGAGAATGTGCTGGCAACTGCAGGAACCAGATGTGGCCAAGTTGTGTATTCAATCGAAGTAACAAACAGTCCTATTTGTATCTTGCTGTCAGCAATGGTTTTAACTGGCTTAGTGAAAGCAGGAGCTGGGTGTTTCACCAGAAGCCCTGAACCGGTGTTATACAACTCTCTGCCCATTCAAACCTTTCTCTTAGGAAGAAGCTGAGAAAATACACCAAATTATCAGATCAAAACATTCAGAAAACAAGGATTATTTTTTTGAAAGAGCTCTAGTGCACATACACTGTGGGAGGCTTGAGGTTGAATGAACTGAGAGGGTTCACATCAGGATAATTGTAGAAACTAGGCAGGCAAAGCATATGACACAAGTGTGACTGCTGCCTGTTGTAAAACACTTAAAACACTGAGAAAGGGCGTTTGGTGTGCAATAACCAGTGTAACAACACTGGTACAGCTAAACCTCTAGCACTGTATCATTCCAGAAGAGTCAGTAAGTTATTTTAAAAGCAGGCTTCTTTTCATTTTTATGCAAGTAAACTTTAGTGACACTGAGATTTACTTCTAGAAAACTGTATCCGGACTTGTACGGAAACGACCCCAGAAGGGCTAGCAAGGAATAAAGTGTGATACTTGCTTACAGGCTCTGTCCTGAATGTGTGATCTCTTACTCCGGTGTAGTTACAGGGCAAGGTTAGTTGAGCTAAGGTGCGAGAATACGGGAGAAGAGTCGTGACTTTCAGGTTCTTCTAGGGACCAGAGATGGCGGCAGAGACAGGCTGTCATGGGAAAGCTTCCTGACTTGCGAGGGCATGTGACTTGTTCCTGCTGTACAGCAGGTGCTACACCTGTGTGTAGTTTTCAGTGTACTTTCATGAACCAATATTTGGAGTTGATACCACGGCTCCTAGGTGTGGTGGCTGTGTTTTGATCTAAGTACCAGTCCTGGATTGCAGTGATAGAAAAAATGGTTGCTGTCTGGAACTGAACAGCTAGTTTGAATTTAACTTTTTAGACTTATCTACAGTCTGGTCACCTGTAAATTTCCTGGTTTTCTTGGTGTAATTTAAAACCTGCTGCTGCAAGCTGTAAAAATAAAGGCCTTCTAAAGGGGTAAAAAAACCAAAACAAATGACACCAAAATGCTTTTGCACTTTATCTTGCTATGTAAAATGCTGTGGTTGTGCTTTGGCAGGCACTAAAGTGGTAACTTTGGGGGTGTCCTTGACTGAGTTTCTTTTCCCTTTTTACAGGGTTGGCGTGTTGGAGGACACCTTCACCTGTCTTGGTGTTTTGTGTGCCATTGTATTCTTTCCCATTGGGATTCTGTTCTGTCTTGCCCTGAGGCAGAGAAGATGCCCTAACTGTGGGGCAGCTTTTGGCTAAGGGGATGAACGTGGACGTGCTTATGGAAGCTACAACTGTTAGCATACTCTTTCTAATGTAAATGTCATGTACAATCATTTTATTTGCTTCAGACCTGTTTTGTAAAGTGTGAAGAAATTTAGTCTCTTGCATGTAATTTAAACTTAATCTTTTATGAGCATGTGCATTGCAAAACATGAAAACCCAACTTGTTTTCCATGTTTAGTGGCACCTGTTGAAAACTAAATAAAACTGCTTTTCCTTTTGCAATCCTCAACTTGTGGCTAGATTATTAAGTATGTGACTAATGTGTCTGAGAACAGGCAGTCTGAAAGTGGAGTTAGTAATCCTAGCTACAAAGAAAGAAGGATAAATATTTGCCAGAACCCTTATGATAAAAAAGAGGTATGGCTTAGGGCTGTACTTGTTTAAGCATCAGATGGCTTTGAGGAAAGTGTTGTGGGTGCTAGCGCTATGCTAATGGACCCCCTCTGCTGTCTGAGGGCACGAGTCATTACACACGGGAGGAGCCTTGGTTTGATCAGTGAATGTTTTGCTTCTAGGGCCAGAGGTGACCTGTGAGGGCTGTGGGGGCAGTGCCTGGGCTGCTGCAGCTGGTAGTAGGTCACAGCCAGCAGTCACTTCTGACTGCAGCAGGGCCCTCCACTCCCGAAGAGGCTGTGGCACTGCCACCCGCAAGCTGCCCCAAGGAAAGATTTTTGTATCTCAGAGTATTTAATTCTGACACTGAATTATCAAAAGCTTATACAGCCTAGGTTGACTTGCCCCTAATATGCTCGGGTGTAAGTTACACTTCTGAAAGCAGGTGTTTCAAAGGGGGATATAGGGATATTTAGCAAATGAGTGTCCTCAGCCTTGAACCTGGCAGGCAGTAGGAAAGGAGCAGACTCCACCTCTGCAGCCATCACATGCTCATATACTATTTTTTGATACTAAGTAACTGAAAGGCATTTCACATGACTTTGAATTCACTGTTTATATTAGTAGAAGCAGTCACAACAGAAGGCAGAGCCAGGGGATGCTGGGGGAAGCACGTACATATGTAAAGTAGGATGATTTAGAGGGAGGATTAACCACTATCGGTAGGGACAATACAGACTTCATAGGGCAGGTGGGAAATATCACCGGAACGGCGCAGTGATAAAGCACCCAGTGCTGATGCAGAGTGGAAAGTCAGTTTCTAACATTCTGGCTAATTTCTGAGATGATCAGTACTGTAGGAAAAGGCTTTCAAACAAGTTAGCTCCACTCTATTTAGAAAATCTGAGCCTTGGGTAGCAAACTGTACAACTCTGCTTGTGACTGGCGTTAAACCTGTATTTCACTTAACTCAGATCCTGTATGATGCTGGCATTTATGCCAGTGCTAGGCTCCTTAACCAGAAATTTTCCAACTTAATCTGTGGGTGGTTTGGGTTTTGTTTGGTTAGGGTTGGTGTTTTGTTTTTTTTTTAAGGCTGCGGTAATGGAGTAACTTCAAAGGCAGCTTTTTATATTAGCACTTGAGAAAAAATCATGGCAGTTTTATTATGACTTTTTATAATACTAAAGTTTGACAATGTGTTTTAAAGGAAAAAATATTGAATTTGTTGATAGTACAATATTAGACTTAAAATGGGTTTATGTTAACACTTAAATATTTACCTGAACAATAAGCAAAGCATTACAAATTGTCTATTCTTAAAGGATAAATATTTATTTATAACCTAGGGTATCTTTCTTAAACAAAATAGTGTCTAATCATTTTATACAGGCAATTCTCTATTCTGGAATAAGGCAGCAGTTACAGTGTTCTGTTTGGAAACACAAAAATCATCTTTTTCTTATTTAGTAAGTGGCATGCACAGGCTTATAGTCTAGAACTTACTACTGCAGTTTCCAAATAACAAATGCCAAAGATTCAGATTTGTGAGCTATTAGTTACGCTGGTTTACTAGAGTATCCAGACTACCTCCAGTATTTTTACAATTCCTACTACAAAAAAAGGCATACTGTAAAATCAAGCCAAAGTGCTCAAACATTAGCCCAAAGCAATTACATCATTAGAAAGTACAGATCTTAAAAAAAAGAAATCCATTCCAGTATGCTTCTATTGTAATTACATTTAAATAAGTTTTTAGAATGTGTTTAGATAGTAATTGTCATTACTGAAAACGGTGTTCATAAGGAGGAAGTACATGTGTATGGACTGTATACTCATCGAATAATTGGTGCTGATCTGTCATTTGTTACTGTTGGTCTGAGTTTCACAGTTGCAAAAGGATTTTCTCCACTGAAAGAAAATGCACAAAGTTACTAGAAGGTTCGCTACAATACAAACTCAAGTTTAAGCCAGGCAGTTTCTTCATCCCAGTTGTTAAAACTAAGTTACCATTTTAGACTGAAGGATTCTATGCAGTCAAACTAATGGAGAAACTCTTACTTTTCTGAGGGGGGGCCTATGCACTGTATTTTACTTGATACCACTTTTCTGAAAAGTGCAACCAGTTTTAGCCATAAGGTTTTACCAATGCCTAGGAAAGGTCACAGAGTAATTTGGGAAAAACATCCTTATTCCCCCTCACAATCAATAAACAATATAAACCCATAGAAAAATCAACATAACTAAATTAGTGTAAAAGCTTTGAAAAATTATACCTTAGAAAAGGTGGTTTTATAATGCCATTCATATCAGGCTTCTGTAAAAGGAAAAAAAAAAAAAAAGATAATGTACACAGATGTAGAAACATGCTACAGGTGATCTCACTGTCCTGCTAAGGAAAAGAGACCCTGTCATTCAAGCTGGCTGAAATATTTAGCCACTTAGAATAAAGAGTGTGTAGTTCAGTTGAACTGTGGAGGGGACAATTATCTCAGAATATCAAAATTAGAAAGTTTAAATAAAGGTGTCAGTGTTAGCTGGTGGGTTTCTGTGTGGTGTCCATCCCCACTGCCCATGTTTAAGATCAGTGATCACCTGAGGTCTAGCTGGGCATTTTGTGGGCTAAAATAGCAAGTGAAATGTCACTGCAATAGCCATCAACTACAAAAAGAAGGACAGATCTACTTGCAGCACCC
Organism: Podiceps cristatus; assembly: GCA_000699545.1. Lineage (NCBI taxonomy): Eukaryota > Metazoa > Chordata > Aves > Podicipediformes > Podicipedidae > Podiceps > Podiceps cristatus. The sequence goes on from KL272619.1 coordinate 17,070, forward strand.
TCTTTCTGTAGCGCAGCTGCTACAGAACTGCTAGTTGTCACAGCAAAATGCCAGAACCAGGTTTGGAGCAAAACTTACCGAGTGAACACGGTCAGTGTATCTCCATATAACTGTAAAGTCAGGAAGTTGAAAAAGGCAGTAGCCAGCATGATGATATATTTAAATATTAAAAGCCTGAAGTGAGGGCAGATTTCTGATCAGTGGTACGTAGGACTTTTTATACAACCTACTGTGTTTAGCTACTGTTGATGTATGAAGTACAAGTTCAGGTCACTCCTGTGACTTTTGCAAGTAGTGGTGGTGAGTAAAAAAAAACCCCAAAAAACAGCTGATGGCATGTACATACATAATTTGCATTGTTTGTATGGGAGTGATACAAAACGAGGAGTAGTTCTGCACAGCCATTGCTAATACTTCGTTATAACAAGTCTGTCCCGTTTAAGCGTACAATCTGAGGAGACTTATTTTTATAGCTGCGGTTTGCACTGTACTCTGGTGACGTACTTCATGCTCAGGCAGTTGAGAACCCAAAGATGGCAGTGTGGCTCCATCACAGTGCTCCTGCTGTGTGCAGTGTTTCAGGTGTGATAAAATGGAAAACAGTTGCAAAGCAGGGCCCTTCGCAAGCCTGTTGTGCTACGTGTGTTAGCAAACAGTTAATTTCTACTCTCCCCTCCAACTTCTAGTAATAATCATACTTAAAAATGACATATTTCAAGCTACAAACTAATTGCAGTCACGTTTTGTGTAGCAGCTTGACTCACAGTAATCATTCAGGCTATGTGGCCATTTTGTTTTCAATATTTAAAATTTCCCTGCTGAAAAGCCTTTCCTTCTCAGGCACACTCTCTCTTGTACCAGTAGTTCCACACTAACATATTCATTACACCATGATGCAGGTGAAGAAATCCCTATTTATTCAGGACCTAATTCAGCAGGGTTCTTAGACATGTGCTTGACTTGTGATTCCAGTGAAATTGTCCATGTACATCAGTCATAAATAGAATTAGACCTTAGAATTAGGCCTAATTTGACCTTAGAATTAATTAGAATGAATGAATGCCTGGATTACATGCTATTTCTTACTGAGCACCAACCCTTATCAAAGCTCCATCACATACTAAGTCTTTTTTAGTTGATACTGTTCTGTACAGTACTGTCCCACATAACCCAGCATGAACAACTTAACTTGCAAGAACCATTCCTCATCTTTCCTCCTTGAAATCCTCAGCTATTTTTTTCTGTGTACTCTGAAACAAAAATAAGATGCCTCAGCAAATCCTCTCCTACTCCTCCAAGCATATACTCTTTTACATGTATGTAAATTCTGTACGAGTCTACAACCTAGCCTGGTATAACGTTGAGCTGATTTCCAAAGCATGATGGTGGCGTAGGGGTTGGTGACTTGCACAGAAGCAGGAAAGACAAGGAAGCGCTGCAACTTCCCAAAAGAATGAAAGTGTTCGGAGCAAAACACTTGGGTTCAAGTGCAGCTACTCTCCTCTACAGTTCTCTTCCTTATTTCATAGGGTAACAGGTAAGAAGAATCATGGGGTCACCATAAAAAGGTAACTTCTATGAGTTATGGGGTACCTCAAGAGTAGTCATCATTTTATACTCTAGAATTCCTCTTTTTTTTTTTTTTTTTTTTTTTAATCTTGCTCTCCCTGGGGAAATTTAGAACCTCAAAAAAAGATCTATTTGTTTCCCACTCCTAAGAGGCTATAAGCCCATTCTGGCTTCCAAAGAGAACATACTGTTCTAATTAGAATTCTGTCCGAGTCTGTCAACTTGATTTTTCAGTTCAACAAGGATGAACTGAAGGATTGTTCAGTCTAGTAGCCTGAAGTTTACTCCTAAACCCCAAACTAATGCCACAGAAGAAACAGAACCACCCTCAAGGCGACTACTCTTGCGAACCCGCCCAGGACAGTTAGCCATGCTAGCTACAGCAGCACAGTCCGGTGATACTGAGACATCTAACTGAATGGATTCAATAATTTTACAGCTCTGTAGTAAGTCACCTTTTACTTGTCACAGGGCAAAGGACTCGCTGCACTGCTTGCTTGGCAGCTTCCACAGGCTGATACATCTTTTAATTATTGCGAACATAATTACATTGGAAGGACATGTTGATCCCATAGGTCTCAACAGGAAGCCACAGAATAAACAAATCAATGTATAAATCTGACATGACCTAGTAGTTAAGGCTCATACCTTCTTTATCCAAAACCAAAACCTACAAACATGTCAAAATTTAGATGCTTGTCTTCATAATCATTTTAGAAGTTCCCAGATACTTGTTTTGAAAGTGACTGAACACTAAATTTAGATCTTACTTCTTGCTGTTCATTTGATGCATTGGAAAAACATTGTCCTAGAAACACATCATCACTGCACCAATTACATACTTCCTACACAACAAGGTTTAGTGCTGATAAATAAAACCACTTACTTGGATCAAATATATAGATGCCAGTATTAGACTGTTCTGACAAAAACATCAGCTAATATTTTAATACGAATATTTAGATTAAAAAGAAAAAGTCCCCAAACATTACTAGTCTAGTCTAAATTCGGTAAGATCTCTTGACTGAGGAGAGCTTCACAAGTCCCCATCAAGCAACCTTCATCCTTTTCATTATGAAAGGCTCTACGCTTTGCTTCTAGTTCTTCGGGCCTTTTTAGGGATCCCAGATTTTTCTACAATGGGAAGCAGTAGCCTTTTTTCCCCTCCCTGCCAGAGGAAAAAATACTTTTTTGTTTCAATATCTGCATCTGCACCAGATATTTTGGCAGTAGTTAGTAGAAGCGTCTCTGTGTTGTATCTATAGCTGCTCTTCTGAAATAGCTGTAGAGTGGCTTTACAAGCCAAGTACAACTGGAGGGAGCATTTTTGAAAGGCCTGTATAGATGAACCTCCAGCAATTTTTCACATTTTTTATATTTGTGAAGCTGAGGTGACCTGTTCTTCCCTTAAGAACTAGATACAAGTCTATGATGTAACTATAAAAGTGATTTGAAGACACACTAGTTACTGAAGACAAAAAAAATATAATTTCTTTCCCTCCCAAAACTTTCTCTATGCTTCTGCAATGCAGATAATAGTTTAAAATTCATATATTGCTGACAATTGATGTAATTTGTGTCATGCTTATGTCTTGCTAATTGTATTTTTTTCTAGAGGTGTAGAATTATGTATTGGAAGTTATTTTTGTTATTATTAAGCAAATGTTTCTATTTTAACTCATTTAAACACAGTTCTTTCTCTTTGCTTGTTGATATAACAAAGACCTGTTAACCCCCTCCAATACCTAATAACCCTAAGTAAAAAATGCTGTAGATACACCACATCCTAATAGTAGACTTAAATGAAACAGAAGGAGAGGTGACTTCTTTGAAGACGACCATTGTTTCCTGATGCCTTTCCGTTTCACAGGAGTACCCTTAGAAATATCCTGTCATCCTCTGAACTTAAACGGACTCTTTCACCATTAATCAAAATGTGATGCAACAAACTCAGTTTCTGCTTTTTCAAGTTTCTTTAGTTAATTTTACTTCCATAAAAGTACAAATTTACAAAGGCCACTTCAATTTCTACTGTATGATTCAACAGATTACTTAAAAAGCAAAAAAACATGTCAGAAGGACAACCCAAAATTTGTTTAGATGTTATATTGGTATACAAAATATTTATACCAATAAATAATAAAATGTGTGTGTTTGGTTTTTTTTTTAAGCTACTGGCAGCCAACTGTAGGATTCCTGACTTCCGAGAAGTTTGCTGTGGTACCTATTAAGGGAACTTTGCATCTTACGCTAGTACAGGCTCTCAATTTTAGCAGTGACAACTATATTTTTTGTGTATATATATATATATATATAAAATCACAGAAAGTTTCTTGATGTCAAAATGTGATCTCGGCTTCAAGAGGCTTTTTGAAGAAAGTCTCAAAGACATTTATCACCATTAGATACACATTAGCAAAATATTTAAACAAGCAGCAAGAAAAAGTCTAGTAATTGCTTAGTTTGATTATTTTTCATTTTGAATCATTGTTTGAATGCTGACTTAATAGCAGAAATACTAACTTTGTATCGTATTGTCATTTATAAAAATGAATTCCCACTCAGCTATGGCTTTGCTGAATATAGACATTAGTTAGTACATATATCCCTCGGCAACATCCACAAAACCCCCACTAACTTTCACGGGGTTGCATGAAGCATTCCTGTATACAGAGTTTGTGCTGTCCCTACTATAGCTCTAAAATCACTTAAGATGATGGATTTGTACTGCTTTCACTCTGTGAGAGTTTCTTTCCATGTTTCACAGATTTTATTCCCAAGAAGTCTGCTACGCAGAGTAAGTCTCCTAGTACTCTTAGTTATATCCCTGGACAATTCTTCTCCATTCCTGTTACTACAGATGGATTGAAATGCCAGAACCCCATGACACTCGTGAAGACCACTGCATTGAAGGGCTGCTAAAGTCAAGTACAGGTAGATAAGACAGAATATTCCAGGACTGCACTTAAAAGCCCAGCTAAGTAGGTGAACAAAAGTAAGCAGGGCAGAACATTTGGATTCATGGTATTGATTACTTACCGGACCTGCATTTTCTGCTCTGTCAGTTGGTGTTTTAACAGCAGTGCCTTTGGAAGACTCCATTCTCTTATCTGGTTGCAAAGACCCCAGATAGTCTGGTGGTGGGAGGACAACATCACCTTTTTCCACAAGATTTACAGAACTAATACTTCGGATCGGTACAAGGCTGCAAGACAACCCAACAAATAACATTTTCAGTTCCTTTAATACATCTCTCTCACTTATCTTTAGCTCCAGGAAAGCACAAAAGTGCACGAGCTGGAAGTTAATGAAGGCGTACAATCCCACTGAAGTCAGTGGGACTCTAAATTAAAGCTGGTGTGAAGCTAGTTCTTGGGTCTTTGTGCAACCATTAAAACATGTTAATGTAATCAAGGCATCACACTACAGACTGTTAGAAAGTATTTGCCGTATATGTTACTGAACAACAAAGGACTTAAGCAGAGAAATAGCATTTTTAATAAGTGTTAGAGAAGATGCGGGGATTTTTGCAAGTCCCACCCAAAATGTTACCTTGGCACTGGGACAAATCCTTTTTCTTCCGCTGGTTCTTCTAGTGGTCTAGTATATGATGATGGAAACCATCCTTTTCTGTAATGGGAAAGTTTTTCAATTTCATAGTTCATAAAATTGGAAAGATCTTTCAAAAGACAACAGTGAACAAACCAGCTGACTCAATGAACTGAATTATAACTTTTAAAGACCCAATTTCTGATGGTACCAAATTAGTGTACAAAATCTCCCTAAAGTAAGTGCAGTGATGTACCTTACAGACAGAGTCTAAGTCCCCAGTCAACGAGAGCCAGCAAAAAAGGTGGAAAACCATTTCCTAGTATCTGCTAACCAAAGCTAACGAGAGATACTTTTTCCTTCATGTTCAAATTGGGTAACATATTGATTATCTTACTCTCTAGTTGTGTCATGTTCCCCATAAAGCCAGCCATCCTTTTCTTCAGCTACAAGAAGTGTGATGATATCCCCCTGTGCAAAGCTAAGCAATGTTTTGTTACTTCCAGCAGTATGTGGGAAGATTGTCTTTACTTTTTGCCTTTTCATTATATTTAGTCCCGTGGCAACAGAAGTTGAACGTGATAAACTGGGATCATCTGAATTCTCTGTCAAAAACAGAAAAGCAAAGCAAAAAAAAAAAAAAAAGTGCAAAATTAGCCACCCACTAACAATTGGCAGTCTGACAGGCAAAAAAAGAGTAGACAAAGGAATATTCAAGCGCAAATCAAGTTCTGAGACTTTGTACTCCTTTGGTTTCCACTCAGACACCTCTCAATTATCTGCCAATGCTTCTTATCACCATGAAGTTCTTAACAGCATGTGCATTTATATACAAACAACCCTCCCATCACAATAAAGTAGAACCAACAGACAAAAAGTTACGTAAGTTTTAACTTGCTATTTTTTCCTCTTTTGGCATAAAAAATGCTAAACACTCACAGCCGTAAGAGACCTTTGAAAAATTTCCTTTCTAAGAAAATGTAACTGTGTATAAAAGCTCAAGGTTTCATTTTCAGATGTGCCGAGCACTCAACTTCATCTGAATCGATGAGAGTTGCAGAACCTGGCACTTTGCAGACACCTGATGTTTACCAGCAGACAACGTAAAGGAGGTCTCAACACTGGATGTTGTTTGACCAGTATGATATACTGTAAATGCCTCTCTTCAGGAAGAAATGCTGGAATTGCTATTATCACATTGAAGAGTTCTGCATTTCTTATGTTGTGATCTAGGCTTCGTTCCTTCCCTTCCTCCCCGATAGCAGAGAAAGTAAAGAAACCAACATATTAGAAACTCAGCAAACAAATCTTAATAGGATATTACATTTCAGGAAAGAAATACAAGACTCTGCTCATTTTGTCCCATGTGCCTTCTTCCCTAACTGCTACATGCCCTTAAAGGAAACCAAAGCAAGACTATAATAATAGTAGTTCATGTTTGTGTGCACTGAAATAACCACTCAGATGCATCTTGTTCAAAACAACTGAACGTGTTCTGATAAGACTGGAAGTCGTAAGAGCAGTTAAGCTGGGTTAATCAGGGACACACAGAAAGTGATTAAAATAGAATCTACCTATCTTGACCTGCATTTTACTGCAAACAATTCTTCTTATAACACATATTTCTCCTGTTAGCCAACTTACATAAAGGCCATTTTCTACTCCTCTATACATCCTGGAATTCACATCATCATAGTAACCAGGAAGTCCTAAGATAATTTCAGACACTATAGTACTTCGATAATTTCGAACACTTACATGGTTTGCAATGAAGTGACACTCACCTGCTGAGTTATTTAGCTTTTCAGAAGTTGTCTTTGGAACCGTTGCAGGATTGTTAAACATATCGACTAGTGGACTAGTGTACGCCCTACCTGTAGGAGCAGGGGGCACCTTTGATGTGTCTTCGTGTTGAGGATAAAAATCATTTCTAATCTAGAGTCACAAAGACAACACTATTACAATACTGAGGAGATGGTGACAATTTATTTGCAACATTAAATTCTAGAAAGCAATGCTTAAATATTCCCAAATGATACCTATTTAGACCTATCAGGAAGCCCTCATGTTCCTATAAAATTGCTGATAGAATACTTTGTGAGAGGCTTCTGTCCCTTGATAAACATTTGTTAGTGGGAATGCTATGATGGTAGCCTCCCCCCCCCCCCCACCCAATGCACACGACAC
>KL272619.1:24405-38792 GCA_000699545.1 Podiceps cristatus
ACAGCCATACCTAGATAATCCCCAGATTTCTTTTTAGAAGTTAACTAATGGTAACACAACATATAAACAGGCAGAATTTAGACTTTAACCTGTACTCCAATATGCTAATAAGAATCATGAAGGAAAGAAAACAGAAATAACATTTTGTTATATGTAGTTGCTATTACTTACAGATAAGAACACAGGAAATTGAATGGTTAGAACAAAAGTAGTCCTGAGGCAGGGCTCTGCAGAAAAAGTCCTGGGCACCCAGCTGAAAACCGCGCCTAGTTTGGATACGTGGTTCTGCCTACTGTACTGTGTATTTTTTCCCGTGGCAGAGCTTCAGCTTAATGACTTTGCTTTCATACCCAACCCCAGTATATTCCAACCGAGGTACATCATAGACTCGATCCCAAATTAGGTACAAAAGAGGCTAGAGAAGCCACTCTACTCCCATTGCAGAGAGAGAACCTTTAATCGTCAAAGAACAACGTACCATGGTATTTCTCTCTGTCATTGGTGAAGGCTGTGGAGTTCCCGATACTGGAGTGGAACCAGGTGTCCTTATTTCATCTATCATCATTCTGACTTTTTCAGGCACTTTGGTGGCATCACTACAGATTTCCTGCCACCCAGGCAGCTTGGATTTTAGGAAGTCTGCGCACTGCATTCAAGTTTAAAAGGTATTTGTCAAAGATACGCTTTTTCATAAAACTGCACAGACCTACCTGTTAATTTTTATTATACCAGAACGATAACACCAGCAAAATGAAAGTATGTTTCAAATACTTTTGAAAGTAATACCGCTTTGAAACACATAGTAAGTTGTAGAAAGTGGCTGTCCTTTTGCAGGGTCAGATACTAGAAATACCTGATCAGTCCATACATTTTTTCTTAATGTATTCTTAAAAAGTGACAGTAACCCCTTTATTGTTGCTACAATACATTTAAAGAGAACATTGCATTGTAAACATTTTCTGTGAACTGATCACAACGCTCGTCTGACACTACAGTGTTCCTAAGTGCTATCTTAGCTATTTATGGCAGTCTGATCTCCTGTGTGATTAGCTTTCAGGAGTTTCAGTTCTGTTCACACTCATGACACTGACCTGAATGTGATAGAAGTGCATGTGCTGGGTAAAGCTGCAGTGCTTGTCAACCAGAAAACAGAATCTTCTTTTTTCTTCAAGGAGAGCTTCTCTGCAGCCTTCTGCAATAAATCTCTGAATATCACTCTGTCGAGAGCTCACGGTTTCCAAATACTAAGGGAGGGGAAAAAAAAAAAATCACATACAGTCTCTAAGTTTTATTTGATACTACATCCAGTTACTGAAGCAGACTCCAAAAGCCTTAGAAAAAGTTTTTGGGAAGGCGGGGTGAAGTAGGGTGGCTGCACTTCCAAGTCTTTCTCTTCATGCACACACCTAACTTCCCTAATCTCATCAGGTAGATGTATATTCTTACAGGCAATCAGTAATCTGTTCAGGGGGTGAGGAGGGGGGAAGTGAAACAAAACAAGAAACAGTCTTTTAGCCTCTAAATAAAATGCTGCAGTAAATAAGAATATGACATCAAAGCAGCAACTGTGCTGCAGCAATTTTAAGGCCACAGATGTTCTAATTAGACTAATTACCTTCATTTGCTCCATAGCAGTTACATTTACTGTCACAAAGCTGATGAATCTCTACTTCATTTTAGAAAGTGAAAAAAGAGTTACTAAAAAGACTAAACTATATTTGTCTGAGGTTATGATGATTCATGGCTAAACTGTGATTAAATGCTAATCCTTGAATTCTCAGTCCCAATACCTTAAAAGAAAGAACTGTTACAAACGCAGGTTAAAAGATAGGTAGTAAAAAATAGGAGCTAATACTATTCATGTTTACTGTACCGTATTATAAGCAAAGCTTTCTTTGAAAAGAAAATTAAAATAGAAAATTCTGGAGAAAAAAATATAAGCTAGCATGAAATAGAAGTATTGTGCAAATAAAAATATCAACAACAAGTATTTTGAGATACACAACAACAAGAATATGACTTATTATTTAAAAGTTTCTCTTCATTGCCTTGCTATTTCTTATTTTGCCTCTAGATGGCAATGCTGTTTTAAGATCAGTAGGAAAGGTAATAGTAAGTGATAACAGAAGTTGGCGTTTGCCTACTTTGGGAAATTAATTTGTAGCAAATTACTACTGAATTTGCATAGCGTGGTTGACTCCCTGTGTAAACCTCTGCATGAAGTGTAGTTACAGAGGTACTTAAAAAAACCCAAACCAACCAACACCCACAAAACAAAACAAAAGAAACAACAAACCAAGTAGGTGTCAAGGGATGAAACCTAGAAACTGAAGCAGAAGTCTCAAATATGTACAGCAGAGCAGTCCAGAGCTTGATGACAACTGAAGACATGCTCTAGGAGTGCCTTTAATATAAACCAACTTTGAGGAACCAAAAATGCATGTTCTTTGAAATTGCAGAGTTTAACTGTTGCCAAACAACTTACAGAGGAGTTGTGCATTAACTAATAACATTGCATATACAAAAATTGTGGTAAGCTTCAGAAGTCAAGTTTTAAAACAGTCTGAGATGTGACCTGTGATAGTTTAACATTTTCTGTCAACCTGTTCTCATACAAAGAAAGAAACAAATGACTTAAGAGCCAATACACTGACCTCCATTTCTTTATGCTCATATTTCATTACATTTCGTGCTCCTTGGCTTTTCCTTCTGATTTTTTTCAGCTCGGCCTGAGACTTCTCTAAAGAATCTAATTTGCTTCTGTGTTCAGTTTGGTACCTCTTTAAGGTTGCCTGCAATCAAAGCATTTAAAACATCTCATAATGTACTCAGCAATGTAACTGGGTGAGGGACTAAAAAGCATTACTGTCATCTATGAGTTACCGCTAATACATGTCAGATGAGTCAGGCCACTGCCTTTCTCAACATTAGTTTAAGAATGCCATGAAGTCATACATTAGTTCCCTTTTTAACTCAAAATAAGCATGAACATTTTTGCCATGTTTCTGTATCTAAAGCTCAATTCTAATATATTGATTAATTACGTGTTAGGGAACAATTTGGAAGAATTCTTTGACTAGCAATAGATAAAATATGACTTTTAGAACTGAATGTACTTACATTCATGTATTTTACATCCAGGTCTGTTTTCTTCTCCAGTTCAGATATAATTTCTTTATGGAATTTTTTGAACTTTAAAAGCAAATGAATGAAGGATTATTAAAAACTGGCAAAAGTAATTTCTAATTTCAGAAGGAAAACACATTTTAAAAAGAAATTGTTTAACTTACACTCTCCTCTAGACTGTCATTGAGTTTCTTGTGTGTTTTTGAAATTTCTACGAGAACTTGGCCTGTTGATAAACATACAACAATACTTGTTTCTTTCATAGAGTTCTGAAGTTAGTTAACAAAGAGCAGTTATAAAATACATTTAATATATGTATTAACTAGGATATATTTAAGAGGGACAGGGAATTTCTTGCTGTTGCTCATCACAGCAGTTTAAATAAATAACCAGATCTGGTCACAGAGAAACCAAGCAGCTCATAAGTGACAGAAGACTAATTAATCAAGAATTATTATGCAGAAGGGACATGGAGTGCCAGACAAAATAAGTACTGCCTTCTTTCTAGAATAGCCCACATTGATTTAGTAACAGCCTCTTTTCTTGCCAAGTCAGAGAACAGCACACAAGGACTAGAGGTAGTTGTTCCCATCCAAATAGCTGCTATCCATTTTTCAGTCTGAAAATTAAACTTTGATGTTTATTACCTAACTGCACCTTCAGAATTAACAAAGTAACCTTTCGCATTCATTCACAGCACACCTGCTAAAACAGATCTGATGCATATGCTGATAAATTTCCTGTGCTGTTTTATCAGCGATTACAGCCTGACTGTATGGCATTAACTAAGAGCCAAGAAGCAACAGATTTCTCAGCATCCTCCCAACAGACCTAAATATACCTGTTATGCTCTGCTGTATCCCAGCACAGTTACGCTTACGCTTAACTCCCAGCAGTTAAAAGCTGGACTATTTCATTTTGCTTTAGGAGGGTATAGAGGAAAAATACCTCAAAACCTTTGGGTGTGGTTCTGTGTGCAAACCAATGTAAACTGTCGGCTGCGGTCCTGCCCTGCGTGCAGACAGCCACATCATCCTGCTCCGATACAGATGGCCACATCACCCTGGTCCCTCCTTTGTGCTGGCACTGACACACCACCGGTGTGCCAGTCTTGTCTGGGAGATTGCAACATATCCTGAGAAGTAGCTGGAAGCGTCCTGAAGTGCCCAGTTTGACTTCACCCAAATTAGGATTGTTACCAGGAGCCTTTACAAAAAACATGCTGGGGCCACGACCAGTTTCCCAGACTGTCCCATCTGGAAGTCTTGGCTAGAGATTTGTGTTACTGTCCTTCCACTTCCGTGGCAAGAACTGCAGGTTCAGCTCCACAGCTGGGTCACTGGCATGCCTCCTCCGGTAATCTACCTACTCCTCAGTCAGCCTTGCAGCTCTCCCACCGTGAAGTGTTTGCCGTACAGGTGCTCGCAGTATTAGACCTGCAACGGGGCTGTCCTAATGTACAGCCAGGCCTTACAAAGCTACACAGCATTTGGTAATTCTGATTACATATCACTGGCGGAGTCACTGCATGGGCCTGCTCTGTGTTCCCCCTGCTATTTTTTTATCTTCTGTAATTCCCAGGTTCCTTTTTTCAAAGAAAAGAAAAAAGGATAAAAAAAAAAAAAAGGATGCATTAACTGTTCAACATGCTGCTTTACAAATCTTGGTTTTTACTGTCCATATTCTTTAACAACCTCTCCTGAGTTACACCAAAGACTTACCATCCTATAATGCTTCAGATTCTTCAGGTACACACAAAAGCTCCGAAAAGACACGGATAATTTAAAAAAAAAAAAAAAAAAAAAAAAAGCTAAATAAAATTAATGACGAAATTTTCATGAGATCCTTCTCATCTTCTCCTTTCTTACATCTCTCCAGCCCATCAAAACCCGTCTCCCCATAGTGCATGCTAGTGATGCAGTAACCTTCCCATATAACACGGATGCATTCCCATAGTGCCTGGGTGTGTATTATCACCCTTCTCCCTTCTTATCAGTTACAAGATCTCAAAATTTTAGTTTCTTTGAAACAAGAACCGCATCTCCTGTCCTGTGAAGCAGTATGTCACAGTAAGTCTTTAATAATGTAAAATGTGGGCCTGCATTATTGCTTATGGGGAAACATGAAGCAGTTCAGGAAGAAAAACACTGGCTTCTCCTGACTTTTCAGGAATCCCTTTTCACATCCAAATTCTCACCTCTCTGCCTCTTTACACAACAGACTACAGGAGACTTGGAAGAAACAATCAGAATACAATGAGAACAGTCAACACCTTGATTAACAAGAAAAAAGAACTCAGGACGGTAGATGGGAGAGACAGAGGAGTGCTGTATTTTATTTATATATATGCATAGTTTGTTGTTTCTAAGTCCTTCTGTACAGCCTAGCAAGTGTATGATTTTTTTTTGGTTCATATTTAAAGTTGCTGGTGACTACAGAAATACAAATACTATGAGAAGTGAGAGGTGCTATAGTAATTAGTTGCTCATATGCAACAGAAAAGTAAAAACAATGTAGCTACATAAACACTTGGAAGTAAGGGCCATGAGTAAGCCACCTTGTTATTTCAAGGCCTTAGAAGTGAATGCATGAGAGTCATTGGGTGTCTGCTTCACCAAACTCCACTGAAAACATATGTTTTAGACCGTAATGGACTTTTAAAATTAGAAGAGTTTTGTAAATGCTTATCTGCAACTTAAAAAGGAAAACAGTGTTAAAAGAAATAAGGAAAAAAGAAATACAACTAAAACTACAAAGTTCGTTTGGTTTTAGATATGCAGACTAGAAAGCTATTTGGGAAGTTTAAAAAATTCAGGGTGAGTGTTGAAATGGCCCCCAAAATAACTGCCCTTACAGACTTTTGTTCTTTTTAAAATGAACTTATTCTCCCTTTTCATAAAAAAAAATACGTTCTGAGAATCTGCTGCCAAAGCAGCACACTTAGCTAATACCTGGCAACGCTAAGGCAGCCAACCCTAGCGTTCCAAGTACTGACAGACATCCAACAACGTCGGGTATTGACTCAGCTCTCGAACGGCTCCTTCACACTCCCTTCCTCTGGCCTGCCCTGCCACCACAGTGTAAACACTCAATAAAACAACCCATTCACCTGGTGCGTCAAGAATGGAAAACCTGATGTTCTGAGGCTGTTATTTTTGTCTCACACAGCGCTTGAACTGACTGCAGCCTTCAAGTCTTTGGGCTTTGAATGCTTGGTTAGAAATAGGGGTTTTCATCTGTATTACAAAGAACACTGCCAAAACATGTCCTGAAATGAAGATAACTTTAAAAACTACACTTTCTTCTAAATGGTTTATGCTGGATTATTTTATGAGTATTTTAGAGTGTTCTAGAACACTTTTTAATAGTATTTTTAGGTTTCACTGACTGTATCTCCAATTGCATTTTCTTTTTCTCTCCAAGTCTCCCTGTAGGCTATCCACCTGGCAAAAGCCATTTTATGCTGGAATCTCCTTACGGCCACCGGTAATCCACAGGCACTTTATGTACCGGCTCACCCATTTAACTTCCTTTCATGTTTTGAATCAGCATTTTGAAAACAACCCATAGAAGGACACTCTGACCTATTAAGATTTAAATTATAGTCTTAACTGTAGGTCAGATTCTGCACTTTGAATAGAGAACATTTTTACAGTGAACATACACCATGTTTTTTTATTGCCATTAGAATCACTAAGGTTGGAAAGGACCTGTAAGATCATCAAGTCCAACCATCAACCAACACCACCCTGCCCATTAAACCATGTCCCACAATGCCTCATAATAATAACGGGTAGCCCTCCCAAAGATTTATACCAGGAGACAAGTTTTAGGAGAAGATTAATTCAGGAAAGGCAACCCTAGCCTACATGTAACAGTGTCCAAGTGGAATGGAAATTGAACAACTTCAATATAATATTTTGATTCTAATTACAATGGTGAATTATAGAATAGCTCTAATAAAGACAATGGGTTACTCTGGATTAATAACAGCATCACTTAAGGCCAGGCTCAAATGCTCAGTAATTACGCACCTTGTAAAAAAGGTACAGAAAACTACTTAAGGTGAAGACAAACATGTATTCATCACATCAACTACAAATATTATGTATTAAAGCTGCTCACGATCAGGTTTTATAAATGAGAGCTCATAATACACAGTAAGCAAATATTAACCTTGTCATCATTTATTGGCAAACCCCAAACCTATCAAACATAATGACATGACTAGAGTGCATGATAGCAGACCACTTAAGTCCAATTTGTGGCAGACATATTGTAAACTTGAACCAGCTTTAGTTATTATATTATGCAATGAATTAATAAACAAAAACCACTGGTCTTGATAATAAACATAACTATTAAAAGAGTCACTTATTTTCTGCTTTCCACTCCCCCACACCCCGAACGTGAAATCTTTGTGACTAAAAGTAGAGGTACATTAAATGTTCCCACATCTGTTTTAGAAAACAAAAACTTAGTTACAAGTGTTTATAAATACTTGTTCTGTTACTTTGCTGTTACCTTAAGTGCATTACAGGGAAGAGAAGAAACAATCTCTTTCAGGTAGGGATTTTTGGGGAACATCTCAAATACCTTAAATAACTTAAAAATAAAACAAACATTTCTCACGTATGGTTCTTGAAACCATGCTGCATATATAGCTATAGTCTGAAATATAACCATGAACAGTAATACCAAGTTCCATGGTAAATTTATTTTAGTTTAAAATAGGTTCAGTGCACAGCCAGAAAGATCTTTTAAGCTGAAACTTCAGGAATTCATGCAATATTTTTAGGCTTAAAAATATTTTTAGGCTGTTGGTTGCATCTATATTTTCTATTGAGAAAGTAAGACAGACCAGAATTCCATTAATGCGGTTGGTTTTGTTGCCAAAAAAGAGAATTAAAAAACATCCCTAACCCAAAACGTGTAACAGTTATTTCTCCATACACAGCATCCCATGAGCCAGAAGATGCCCTCAAAAGACCAATCTTCACAATAGATTAAAACCAAGGAAAGCGATTTCTAACAGAAAAACTTATTTGTAAGGCCAGAATCCAGAACTTATGCCACAGTTATGCTTCAACTTCACTGCCTGCACTGAGTGATTGCACTGGTTATATATCTTTTTAGCTTATGTTGACTTTTGTTACAAATAGAAGACTAGAAGAATTAGTTCAAGTTGGAAACAAAAATGGAACTCAATCAATAGTCCTGTCATAGAAACAAGTATTAACAGCTACCGATGAAATTCACTTACACCTCAGAAATACTAAATATCTATGTTAGAATCAAAATAAGTATTAATTGCATCACCTTACTTTAAATATACTTCAATTTTGTTTTATTTAGAGGGGGTCTGTTTTGAAAAAGTTCAGGTGTCTTAGAGAGACTTTCTTAGATGTCTGGGAACAAAGTGCTTGGTTATATCACTCATTTATCTCCTGGTGTCCTACTTTGCATTCAGGGCAGGTCTAGTAACTTCATAATTAACACATAATTATTTACATTAAAAAAAAGAGAATGAAAGGCTGAGCCAAAGCTACACATGGAGACAATATAGTTCAAATGTATTATTAGATGACACTTCTGTCAACATGCTCTCCTTCTTCCAAGTTACCTTTTGCCCAGAAGAAAGGCATTTATGACAAGGGAAAGTTAGAAACAAAATCATTTGAAACCTGTAGCCCCTGAAAGGCACTGTAATAGAAAGTTTTTAAAAAAAAAAAACAGCGTTACAAATAAATACGACTGACCAAAATATCTCTTAAGCCTCAAATGCGTTAAATTTATCATTCTGTCATAGGAAGGATTTATTGCAGAAGGATTTAATTGTGCAACAGGTACTTTAAAGAAGGCAAAAAAACTTAATGGAATTTAATGTGAAAGAATAAAATCATAAAGAAGGACAAAGTAATCTAAAATTTCCCAAGCTCTAACTGTACTTTGCTTCTAATACAATTTGGCCAAAATGCTTTAAAAAAGCCCCACAATCCGTAGAATTAATACTAATATGCACATAAATCAATAGGACTAGGTCAAGTCTGCCTTTCCTTACTGCATGAACGAACATGAAATAGGAAGCAAGGAGTAAATCTCTCCACAGTTCATTTTATAAAATGGCATTGACACGTGACCATTCAATGCCATTTTATGAAGGTGACTGCAGAAGGTGAAAAATTAAAAAAAAAACCACCACCAAACAATGTACAATAGAGAAAAGAGGAAGAGATTTCAAAGTATAATAAAGTATTTTAAGTCCACTATACATGATAGATGTAGTGTCCTGAAAAAGCACCTTGAAATAGATAGTTATGTTTTGCTAGAACAGCAAATAAATAAAATCCATAAATAAAACAAAAATAGAAGCAAAAAGAACTTCATATTCTAAATGGCATTCTCAGATCATTTTTTTTATTTTAAAATATGCAGAGTTCTCACTAAGGCTGTGAACGTCCAATATGTTTCTGCGATATAACATGCAAATACGTTAATTTAAAACAGATTAAACACAGGTTAAAGGAAATAAACCTCTACGACACAATAGCTGAAATCTGTATATTCATGCACTAGTCCAGTAAAATAAAATCCAGAAGTGATATTGATTATGCACCATGAGAAATGAAACTGAACGTTATGTTATTGGACATGTAAAAATTAAATTTAAAGTACTATACAGCTGAAGATATATAAAGGTATAAAAATGTAGTCCTGGTAACAGCACATGTTGTCATAGTTGTTTACATTTGGTTCCTACACAAAAACTGCAGCAATTACTCATTTAACACACAAATAGCCTCAGACTTTCAGCTCCCCTTTAAATATGTAAGCATTTTATATGGAGCTGCTTTCAAAGCATCATTTCTCACAATATTTCAAGTAATTATCTAAAACTGATTTAATGCTAAGAGTTAAGATGTGTCAATTTCCCCGTAGCTCAGTTTTATCACTATTTTTTCCATTACTTCTAAATATTTAAAGTCTTTTTAGGTATTTTACAGTCTCATTGATACAGAAGAGAGAACCAGTCTTCCAAAGTTTGTAAGCTCTTGGGAGATGCCTAAATATTTTACCTCCATGTCTGGACAAAACCACTAAGCAATAAATAGGATGTACAAGACAGACACTGGGGCTAATTTTGTGAGTTGAGCACTTACAGTGTTAGGTGGGGATGAACCCAGAGTGCTCTACTTTCTCCTTCTTGTGGGGCTTCACTGCCTGTGTTCCTCATATGGCTCCCGAGTGAAAAAATATATTCTAGCCCATGCACAGAGTTTTTATGTATGTTTGACCACAGTCAAAACTTAATCTGCTTGAACTTAAAAATCAAGTGGGGGGTTGGGGTGTAAAAAAAAAAAAAAAAAAAAAAAAAAAGTACTACAGCCTCTGTATTTATCCACTCATTTCTTTCCAGCCAGATCACAGATCAACATACTTTAACAGGAGCCACAGCTGTTTCCTCCTTTCTAGGTACAACATACTTTCTTCTGTTGGAAGAAAAGAACCTTTTATCATTTTACAGCAAATGCTGTAGACCAAGTTCTATGCTTTCCAAAATATTAGCTTTATTTTGATATGTAGATATTTGTATGCACATATATAGCATATCCTTACAAATACCTACCTATATCTCACTGACAGCCTGCTCCCTCTGCACCAGTGCCAAATAGCATCAGGGGAAAAACCAGAAAGTAGTAGGTGGCTAGTAGCAGGCTGCCACTGGTCTTTTCTCATGGTCATCCTCTCTCCTAGCAAGCTTCTTGGACCCAGCCAGGAGCATACAGCCACGGGATAAATTGCACTGGTAGTGACAGCTCAGCCATGGCCAACATCTTCAAGGACCTCCATCCCCTAGTCACAGGCTTATGATGTTGTGGAACTGGCTGGAAAAATGCATTCAGGACCACTTACAAGTAAGATAATGGCTGGGATTTCACCCCAAATGAATTTATATCTCTACAGCAAAAAACCAAAAGCTTAGTCTCCAATTCTCAGCAGCTTAGCTGCATATTTGGAATAAAATTTGCTAGAACATGTATTTGACAATACTCTCTTTAATACTTCCCGTCATTAGATTACACATTGCTCTCAGTTTAAGGAATACCATCAAAGAATCCTGCTATTAAAAAAACCTTCTCCTATTTCATAATTCGACAAACAGTGAAGGGATAGAGCATAGTTCACTTTTAGTGTAGTAGCCTCTTATTTTTACTGTAGTAGCATCTTATTTATGATGCTATTTTATTTCATAGTTCAGGATCAAACTTATGTAGTAATCTTTTCCTTGTCCTAAAACTCTGTTGGTGATCATGTGAAAGAAAATAGTGTAAGACTGCATAATGAAGTACCTTCCCAATACATAAGACAGAATTGAAATTACTTGAAATAAAATTATGATTTTTCTTTAAAACTTTGGAATATTTAAGTATGAAAAGATACAAAGCACTCCTCAGCTCTATACCTCAGAAAGTTTATGACTGTTTATAAAAAAAGCCATACTCAGTTAAACCCAAGGATCAACTTGCTTTTTAAATATACTTTACTTAGACTAAAATTAATGCCAAATTCTTATGGCTTGACACAAGTGATTTTAAAAAGTACTACTAAATTCATACCATGTACTACATGCTATAAAGTGGGCAATGAATGTTCATAAATTAGCTATTCCCACATAAGACTTTACAAGACTGAATACTTAAGGAATTAAGACCATTACAATTTGCAGTTGCTTTGAGTTTGTTCGTGGTGTGATGCTCCTATTTTATAATTTTAAACAGAACAAAAATATTAGCTTATATTATAAAGAGGAATGTGTCTTTATTACAGTTTTAGCAAAGTCCAGTCTGTTAGTTTAATTCCTCATTCTCTCCCAAACTGTTTTGATCTCTTAGTCAAAAAAATTCAGATGAGAATTTTTTTAAACCTATGATATCATTGAACAGATGTTAATTAAGATGAAATAGTCATCGTGTTTCAGATGATTGGTAAGCATAATAACTACATTTTAATGTTAAAAAAAGGAAAGGAAAAGCATATGCCATATAAATAATGCATGAAAAATGGCAAACTAGTTTTTCCACCTGTTACTCCATTACTAATATATATGAAGACTGCTGCAGGCATTTATTTTTTTTACTCAAACATACAAACCCACAATATATTAAGGTATGTATGTCAGAGACTGATCTTTCATAGGACCTTGAGAGCTTTATATACAATAGCTTTTCATACTTGAGCTGCAATGGTCTTAAACAGTGACTTGTAATCCTTACACAAGCCAGCTGCAAAGAAAAGTTACAATGCAACCACAAGCCTGAACTTGCCTGTATGAAGCCCTGCTGGTTTTAGGCAGATTAGTTAAGGAAGATCATACAACAGAGCTAATCTCTGTTTTTCACTGAAGTTCTTTATGGGCTTCCAGTTCTAGAGAGGATAAATATTTAAGTGATTGTTATAAATGTTACATAATAATCATGAAATTGCAAGGAATTAGTGCAATTTTATTACAGCACTTTAGAACTGCCATCAAGTTTCCCAGTCTTAGCAGTGTCCCGTCCCTGCTCCGCCCCAAAATAAAACCTCCACACCCAAACTGAGCCAAGTTTTGATAAAAGTAATTGTCTCAGGTGTCCCCGCCCTTAGCAATGTTGATGTCTACAACTGAGACTAGTTTTTTTGTTCGTTTCTTTAGAAATAATTAATCAGTAAGAGTTAATTGTACATCTGAAATATAGTTAGACCTTCAGTTAAAGGATTTACATATATGATGTAATTTTCTTCACAACGTCATTTACTTTCCATTTTCCATCTATTTCTCTCACTGGGGAGACAACGAAGTATATTGTCTCTACACAGGCTCTCAGGCTTATTTCTTTGCCAACTGACATACCTGGGGGTGGCGGTGAAGAAAAACTATCCTTGCTAAGTGTCATCTGAGAGAGAACGGCCTCCTGCCTGCTGCACTGCCCCCAGCACCTCGTGATCTATGTTTGCGTAAGTTCAAAGAGCTGCCACAGAACACACACCTGCTTCACACACAGAATGCCAGCTTGAACACTTCCAAACTAGTCTTTTCTAGACAGACACTAGCCACAATCTAGAAAACACTGCATGTACACACAGGTGAAGCTCAGGACATCCTTTCCAGGGTTTCTGCTGCAAGAGGAAAGATGTCTTCACCACCTGTGAGACTTGTGAAATTTAACTGTTCCAATTAGTCAGAAAAATCTTTAAGATGTGCTTCATGGTATTTTCTCAGGCCTTTGAGGCATAGCATGAAGATATCACTTAAGTACACACTCACTGCAGGCGTTTTGAATATCTAATTTTTCCCTCAAGTGTGTGTGGTCACATGTATCATTAGGGATGTTCTGTGCTAAACTCCAGAGCCATTGTACACAAGTAGGTGCGCTTACAGGAGCAGGTGCAAAGACACACGCACGGGTGTCACAGCTATAGCATTAACTGTAACGATGCATCACAAGGCACAGTACTGCCAACACTATGAGCTATGTAATGTTAACCGCCCTGAGAAATTCAGGGGTATATACCTGAGATACGGCTGTACCCGTATCTTATCTCTGACTAAAATCAGGGGGATCAGCTTCAATTTACAGGTGGCTGTAAGAAAAGAAAAAAGGGTGTGTGTGTATAAAATACTGAAATTGACTCAGAAATATGACAAATTATCTAGAATTTCATCTGAAAAAATAACTGGAAAAACATCACTAAAGTCCTAGGACATTAGTGATAAAACATCAATATAAAAATATCACTAAAGACCTGTTATCTTTTCTTCCCCTGGTGCTAGTGTTCTGCAACACCAGTGCCCTGCAATTGTTCCCAAAGAGCCTTGTGTATTTTCATGTTCTACTCCTCCCTTCAGCCATTTCTAGAACAGAAAATTTGTACCTTATCTGGAAGTCTTTATAACAGAAGTTACAACAACATGATTGTATACAGAACGAACTTTTTTTGGGGGTAGTTCTATAAGAACAAGCTGCAGTATCCATTTTTAAGCATTTACATACTTTATGTTTAATAACAAACCCACCTCTTGTTCACTCTGTTTCTTGGTAGGATCATTTCTGTTTTATTTTTAGCTGGGAAAGATTACAGAACTTGAAACGCACCACCACCGGAAGTTCTTAAAGTAACAACTGTTTCTTCAGCTTCATTGCATGGTGCCATCTGATCACTCATTGCCCAGGACATGTTTTGTGGCAACCATTTTCACAGGATCACAGGATTTCTAGGTT
>JMFS01071182.1:0-16401 GCA_000699545.1 Podiceps cristatus
AACTAGCTCTGTTCTGGCTGTAACCAGGACACAGAGGAGCCCAGGGAAGCGCAGAAACCGAGAGGAAGCAGTTAGTGGTATGCTGCTTGAGAAGATTTAGATTTTTATACTAAGACAGAACAGAAGGAATACATGTAAGGAAAAATAATTTGCTGAATTAATTTGATGCAATGGTTAATTGAAAAGTTAGCAAAATTTTTAAATTAGTTGAGTACTGCATCTTGTATATTTATAAATTTGAATATAGAATTAGCTATTATCCACTTTGAATTCTGAACTAAAAATAGACACATTGTAATATGAAATGCTATAAATCAACCAATTCTCTAATGTACTAAGTTAACTGAACACAGCAAAAGCATTTGAGTAATATTAACAGAACTGTCTATTCATATCTGTAGTAACTTGTTGATGGCCATTTTTTCTGTATCACTGGATTTTAACAGTATAGTTTAGAAGGAAAGAACAAACAGTAAGTGGTATAACTATTTCACTGATGTTTCATAACTTCTCATTCAACGTATCTTGAAACTTTGTTTCAGTAACCTGTTCTATGCTGCAACTCTATTTCAATCATTTACCAAAGCATAAGTTAGTTATTTGAACCTGTGGAAACAAACTAACTTTACAATAGAAAAGTTCATAAATCTTACAACTTTGGAAAATCAACAACAATTTGTTCCCAGCCTATTGCACTGGATTATTTACTTAAGCATTTTTTAAGAAGAGTTGCAGTTGTACGCATTATCGTAAAGGATTCAGTTGGGGCTCAGTAACTTATTAAAAATACCTTTCATTTAAATACCCTTCATCTCCTCCAGGTCCCATCCAGCACAGTATTATTTCCAGCATGTTAAGCAGCTCAGTCTTCAGAAACCTCTGTTAAATGGTCTACACTCGAATACAGCAGAAATATCCCAGTTTACATAGAACCTTTTACTCTTTTCCCTACCACAGTATTTGCACACTTCTCACAATGGCATTTAGTTACAATAAAAACTATTTCTTAAAAGCAAGCTACAGATTTATGAGAAGGAAATCATGGCAGAGTAAGCTTCATGATGACAAAAGCGACTGAGATAGAAGCAGGCTGTTTCCAGGGCTACCAATGAACTATATATTATGTTTTAGATGGTTTCCTTGGAAAATAATCCTAGGGATCACATATGTGTGTGTCTTTCGTATCCCTCCTCCTAACTTTAGAATTTGTTTCTTGATTTCAACTAAATCTGACAAAAGAGGAGATCTAAAGATGACTAGGCTCCACAAGTTTTCCAAACCAGGAAGCCAGGAAGAAAAAGAGAATCAATAAAATTCAGAATATAAAAAAGCATAGATCAAGAGTTCAGTCCTACTTGAATTCCCAAGTCAACCAAGAAGACACAATCCTACTGGGGATCACATCATTAACCTTGTGGCAGACACAACCAAGCCCAAAGCAAAGATGAGATCCTGCCGCTTACCACCGTGTGAGCACAATTTTAGCCCAAAGAACAATTCTTCTCCTTTTTTTTTTTTTTTTTTTACATAAATGAAAAGGATATACAATGCTCAGATCTAAACATCTGAACTACCTCTCTTTACTGCCTCTCTCTCAGATTCCCTCAGCAGACATAACAACATTGCCAAGAACTTGTGAGGACCCAATAACAAAACCAAAAGCTTGGTGTGTAACATTATCAATCAAACCCTGCTCCAAGAAGGGCAGGTGTACCTGCCTCTTCAAAGACAACCTTCTCTGCTACTACAGAGACTAAGATTCCTTATCGCCTCTAGGCAAGAAACCACAGAGAGGCTTATCACAGAGCACGGCCTGCCATCTTCCCATAGAAGTTACTGGCAATTTTCAGAGAAAACAGGAAAGGCTTTAGAACAGATCTGAACCTGTGTCAAAATCCCTACTGTGCTAAACAGGCATTTCTTTCAACGTAGGAAATTCATGTATAACCTGAAGTGCTGAAAAACAACACTGTACTATTCACCCTCTTTTTCTACCAAGGCAGCTATAAATTGCATCCAACGAAAACCACCCATCCCACTGGCCTTAGCAGGTACTGACAAGTGGTATCACATAACTTCCTTTTATGAAGACCGTCTTTTATCTATATTAAAACTTCTGAACTAAACCATAAGATTTCAGAAATGAGTTCCTTGTGTTAGCACAGTACGGATTCCCTAATCTCAATTGATTTCTTAGGGGAGATTAGGGTTTCGTAAGAGGTTAACTGAAGTATTGTACTGTAGATATTGCTACTAAGGGGCCAGAGGCTTTAAACTAAAATAATACTAAAAGCCTCAGGCATGTCAGGTTTTGTCTGGATTTGTCTTGGCCTGCTTGGAGCTTTGTTGCAGCTTGTCTAGTTGTAATAGCAATGATCTAATGACCGGGCAATTATTACCTGCTTTGTTTTAGATTCTGGTCAATTGTGCAATGTAACACTATATAATTTTTTAGTTAACAGACAGTAATAAGGAGTAGGTGTCCTGTGTAGAATAAACAGTCCATGACCCCAGAATAAAAACACAGCATAGAACACAAAGCTGGGCAGACAGCAGGGGCCTTGAAAGGACACACAAAGGATGACACTGGATACCCAACGGATTTAACAGTCCATCCATTACTGTTAGCCAAAGGAATGCAACCTTGGAAAGTGGGTAAGAACACTTCTAAGGCAAAAAAGAACAAATATGAACTTATGTAGAAAACTTGAAATGACAAGGTAAAAGCAAGATGTTGAGCATGTTAAAAACACATTAAAATGATCACAAGAAGATCCCAGGGTGAAAAGGGAAAAAACAAAAACAAACAAACAAAACCTACCCCACAATTCCACCAACATCACAATCTTCCTGAAAAAAAGGACAGCTTGCTGACAGGACAACTCAAGTCTGACAACAACAACTTGCCTTAACACTTGGCCTCATCCACAAATAAAACTATTGACTGTAGCATCCATCCCTAAGGGCAGTGGAAGTCCAACCATAACATCAGAGAAATGTATATACTAGAAACTATGTAAGGACTTCAACCATACATAAGTTGAACAGTGTTACTATCATAACTGGACTAATAAGAATTCTTTCATTAGATTGCTAAAATTTCATGTAGACTGGCAATAAATTGTTGCTTTTCCCTTAGGGGGTATCTCCTTTCACTCATAAGAAGAGTTTGAGTGTAATAAATTGGTCAGAATTCTCTAAACTGGATGAACCAATTGGTAACACTTTATTTCCCGTTAACAATCACATAGGTTGCTTACCTTCCCACACCCAAGTAAACAACCTCATGATACTTAGAATCACATTTACTGCTGGCTGATAGCTAATATAACTTAATAGTACACACCTATTAAAAGTTTAGTAGTGACTGGAGAACTCATTAGCTATGGATAAATAATCCTTCGTATTTTTTGCTTCAAATATACCAAGGACACTTAGTAATTGATTATGTAAGATGACAACTTCAGCAGCACCTGTTCTGTATTTGCAGACCTTTTCTATCCCGTCTTCAGTGCAGATATTACACCTGTAAACTAAGGAATGATAACCTCAGAACATCGCAAAGCACACAGATTAGAAAGTATATTAATACTGTTCATCTACTGACTGTCTCTGACTCAGAAAAATGAAGACAGTGACCATTGGTTAGATGAAATCACACCAAAATAGATGGATAGAACTACGTACATGTGGCAAAACTCAGAACTGTAATGACTAAAGCGGAAGAATCACCTCCCTTGACCTGCTGGCCCTGCTGGCAACACTCTTCCTAATGCATCCCAGGATACTGTCAGCCTATTTTGCTGCAAGGGTGCATTGCTGGCTCATGGTCAGCTTCTTGTCCAGCAGGACCCCAAGGTCCTTCTCAGCAAAGTATGAACGTTTTCATGTTTCATTGATAGCTTTCTTAAAGGACAAAAATAGCTAATGGACTGTCAAGAGGAAAAAGAAAAGTTAAGAGTAGCGATACATATACTATTGATGATTTTTATCTCAAGT
Source organism: Podiceps cristatus (assembly GCA_000699545.1). Classification (NCBI taxonomy): domain Eukaryota; kingdom Metazoa; phylum Chordata; class Aves; order Podicipediformes; family Podicipedidae; genus Podiceps; species Podiceps cristatus. The sequence goes on from JMFS01071182.1 coordinate 4,000, forward strand.
TAGAACCATTTCTATGTATTTGCTTGTTTTAAACACAATCCATGTTAGGAACTTTTCTCCCAAAGGTAGTGTGCTCAGTGAAATAAACAATAAAAATTCTTTATGCACAGGGTTCGTATTAGAGGCAACCTATGATAATTTTCGTATAATTTAGCAGTTACTTGTGTTCTCAATGAACAAAGTGACAATTCTGTCCATAACTTCTTTATCCATTATAAGGAACTCCTTTGCTTATTATTTAATAGCCTGTTCCACTCACCATTATCAGCCTTGGAGACAAAGAGATCAAACTCAGTAAGACTATAAAAAAACCTCTACAATTTCAAGGACAGTATATACAGCGCGACATCCCCCTTCCATTACATTCATTCTACAAGGAACAATGCTTCTCTCTCTAGCATATCAATTACTGCCATGCTTTTAGGTAAGTATGTTAAGAAAGCAACTGTCTATGGCTGTATTATTTTGACTAATAAACAGTATCAGAAATTTATCTTCACAATATTTATGCAGTTAACACAGACACCAAGATTCATGATGCATTTTATTCTAACAAAAACACATACACAAATATATACATTAATCCTAAAATCATAGAATCATTTAGGGCGGAAAGATCTGAGAGTCTAACCATTAACCTAACACTGCCAAGTCCACCACTAAACCATGTCCCTAAGCACCACATCTACACGTCTTTTAAACACCTCCAGGGATGGTGACTCAACTGCTTCCCTGGGCAGCCAGTTCCAGCGCCTGACAACCCTTGTGGTGAAGAAACTTTTCCTAATACCCAATCTAAACCTGCCCTGGCACAACTTGAGGCCATTTCCTTTTATCCTATTGCCTGTTACTTGGGAGAAGAGATTGACACTCACCTCACTACAACCTCCTTTCAGGTCGCTGTGGAGAGTGATAAGGTCTCCCCTCAGCCTCCTTTTCTCCAGGCTAAACAACCCCAAGTCCCTCAGCTGCTCCTCCCGGGACTTTTTCTCCAGACCCTTCACCAGCTTCGTTGCCCTTCTCTGGACACGCTCCAGCACCTCAATGTCTGTCTTGCAGTGAGGGGCCCAAAACTGAACACAGCACTCAAGGTGCGGCCTCGCCAGTGCTGAGTACAGGGGGATGATCACTACCCCTGGTCCTGCTGGCCACACTATTGCTGATGCAGGCCAGGATGCTGTTGGCAAAAATCAGTTACTGTTTGAGGAGGTGCTGAAAGTTGGGCACCCCAAAATGAACAGTCCAACATGATCACCAGTTCCTATGTTAATCTTCAACCTCAGAGAAATCTTACAGGACTGTAATCCTTGTTTAGTTCCTAACTAATTAACAGTTGTTGAAGCAATATCATATCACCAATATTGTATTTCAAGATGTATGAAAACATATCCAAAATTTTCTACTCCATTTAACTGTGCGTACATTCACTGCACTTTGCTGTGCAGTGTACCATAGAATGTACTGTAGAATGTACCGTAGCTACAGAATGATTCTAGTTTTGTTCCTATATGCCAGATTGAAAAAAATGTTATGCGAAGAAAATGGATACATTTTATGGATTCACTGATTTGTAAGACATTGGCAGCTAAAAAGAGATTTTTACACAGGCAACTTCCCTAAAATTCTATGATGTATGGTAATAAGACTGCAATGCTGCTTGAGATCAAAAGTAAATTACTATATCCAAAACCAGACTCTAGGTATATACATAACTTTATGAGTAGGCAAGTCTGCCATACACATTCTTTTGTCATGGACACAACGGAACAACACACACATTAGCAATACAAAACTCACAGCTCTGAATCCTGCAGCGCATGGAGAAGCCATAAACACAAGTAACTGGATGGCAACAAGTGCTGATGGTGAGACTGCACACACATCTGTCCTTGGCTGGTTCCAGAAACAAACTGAACAGCTGAACCCAAAGGGTAAACAACAGTAAATCTTTTGAATGTTTTTCATCCAAAGACTTTAACAAGTTTCAGGAAAATGTTCCAAATTCAGACTGCAACTCTGACTCACTGTGTGACATTCAGTTGTTTAACTGACTTTAAATGTTACAAATGTTGTCCAAAGTCTGAGGAAAATGGACAGGCTTATTTGCTGTTATCAGCTAAAGAGTGATAAAGAATATGAAGACAAGACCGGGATTCAGGAACGTAAAAGACAAGGGGGCTTGATCATATATTCTTTACCTCACAGTCAGCTCCCTAATACACAGCAACAGAGATGAGTAGTGTTTTATGTATGTTTTTCTTTGGTTTATTTGTATGTTGCCACAGCCGGCCAGTATTTATAGAATCTATGACCTTCTGAAGGTTGCTTGATAGGGTCATAACGTTCACCTGGTAATCTTTCAGAGTGCTCACTTTGAGAGTGCTTACTGATGTATTTTTAGGAATTCTCAACCCACATCAAAGTTTCAAAATGCATGCTATCTTAAAGATTTTTCTTATTTTTATATGTGGGTGAGACTGCTACAAAAACCACCTTGATATAACCAGTTTTAAATATAAATATAATTACTCAATATTTTTAGACTTACTGCATTGGTATGTAGCCTTTGGGCCACTTTTCGGGTATATTTACAGAGGCTCCTGGGACGCCAGTTACCAGGGCAACCTCTGAAGTCACCGTCAGCTACTGTAAATTACCTATGTTTCAAGAGACTCCAATTTATGTTAAAATTGCATGTGCCATGCATGAATGCAACCCACTGCACCGCATTGAGCCAGTACAGCTGTTGCAGCACTAGAAGACAGCCCAAGTCTAGATTCTGTCTTCAGACAGAATTCCTCTGAACAAAACTGGCAGGGGGGAACATAGGGAAAAAACAATCATTCTCAACCTCAACACATCTGAACACGCCTGAAGCCACATCTTCTCACATTGCCAGATTCCACAACTGCTCTAAGTCTCGTTTCAATCGCATCCATGATCATCACGCACAGTCCTCTACTACCTCTTCCCATCTTTCATGGTTCCCTCCCAACCCCAGCAATGTTCCTACTAACTTCGTGTAAATCCTGATCCTTTCGTACTCTGCTTACGTGGCTAGCAGGACAGCCAAGAGACAGGACATGCTGTAGCTCATTTGGAATGACCCCTGTGCTGAAAGGCTGGGCAATACAGACGTGGTGCCTGCTCAGTAAGTCACTGCTAAGTGAGCAGAGAGTGACTGCACTTTCCCTGAGTTGTTGTAATGAAGAATAAACAGTGTCTCTTTTCTCCACCCAGCTGTAAATGATCATGAAATTTAGAAAACCTAAATTATGTCCGAGACCTCTATTCTTTCATCTTACTTGGTAGAAAATAGCTAGTGGCAGGCAGATGCAGTAACTCACTTCCTCAGGAAACTTGGCTTGAACTATTATCTTCTCATAGAATTATAATCTAACTTTTATAAACACAACTGGGAGTCTGTGGACTAAACTCTGGTATCAAGGTAACTAGTTTATTACACACCTCACTGTCTTTCAACCTTTTTCTTTTTCCAGGTAAGGAAGGAGGTGTGATCTGTCTGGATCTCCCTATCATTAAAGGGAAAACACATTATATGGGAAACACATTCCAACTACCATTTGCCTCTTTAAAAAAAAGAAAAAAAAAAAAATCCTCTTAAGGGTTTACTTTAGCATCCTAGAACCTCAAAAATCAAATTACTTTTCCATTGTCTGAGCACTCCAGACAGGAAGCACATAGAAAAGATCGGTCTCCTGCTGGCTTTATAAAAAACAGGTAATAGCTTTAATAGAAAAAACTACAGACTTGGAGAAAGCACAGTAAAACCCAGGGTGTTTTCTCATTTATCGAAAATATTTTTCTGTTTATATAGTAAGTCACACTGCCACACAGAACTTTCTAATTTGTTTACTTCACTATAGGCACTCTTACATTTCAAACTAATTTGCACTGTTCTCTGAAAGAATCACAGCTTTGTATTTAGTTTATAAGCCTTTTGCTAAGATTTTAAATCAGCAATATAGAACAATATCTCCTCTTTATTATGTCTTGTTTTCGGAAGGAGACTAGCCGAGCAAACCTGCGGTATAAAGAAAGAATTCATTTGCAGAAGATGCCATCAGTTCAGTAGAAAAATCTGGTGGAGTTCTTTTATTTATAAAAACTTTCAACAAAACACACAGAGATGATCAGTAAGGGTTTTGGCATCATCCTCCAAGCTCAGGACTGCAGACAGAAGAAAACACAGCTCTGGAACCACTTTCAGAGGAAAAACTGATCATCACACTCTCCAATAATTGATATTAAAAAAAAAAAAGTGATACTATACATGAAAAACTGATACAAAAAAAGAGTGAAGACTCTTGAAATTCTTCTATTCATTCAAAAAAAAAGCAGCATGTTTTTTAAAAGTCAAAAAAAAAAAAGACAAACTACTGCTATTGGCTTTCTTGTACTTTTTATTTTCAATATTAAAATAATCTCTTATTCACATCTTATTTATTAGAGCTAAAACCACTTCACAGTACAGGTTTAAATGATTCTACCTAGGAGGGGTAAGAAATTCAGGGGGTTTTGGGTGTGTACATGTACATACATGTAAACACACAAACACAAATAAATAAAAAGGGATGGGGAACAGCCATCTTCCAGTCTCACACAGTTTCTACTTTGAAAAGAAGCACAAGGCACTAACTACATCTTGCTAAACATTGCCACATGTATTATGTCTCCTGTGCTATGTGCTTTCTTCTCATTAGTGCTAATGATACAAATATGATTTTTATAGAATGTTTGCATACTATTTGTCACGTGTAGTAGTGCCCTGATTTCAGAGAAACAGGCTTTCAGAACTTAATCAGAACACACTTCAAGCTGATTTTTCAGTGCTTTGAAATTAGCAAGAATTACCCAGATCTGTAGATTATGGGCAGTTTGAGTGTATTCAATAATTTATAGACATAAACTCTGTGAAAAAACGTTTAATAGAATGTCTAGAAACAGTCATTTTCCTTCCAATGAGAGATGTTATATGAATTACAAACTTCACCCACATCTGAGGTCCAAATGATGCGTATAATATTGGAGCACCAGATAAGCAGGAAAGAAGAAAGAATAGTTGATATTCATTCTGAAACCTCAGTGAAATACACTGAAAAGGAATGAAAAATAAAAGTGAACTGTAAATGTTTATTTAGATTGGTCTCAAGGTATTACCCAATACATTCTCTGTATCTTTACATCTGTACTATATAGTTTCTACATTTTATAATAATGAAGATACGCAATATTTTTCTCACTAACACACAGGAGTAAGAGTCAGAAAACTTCTCCAGGCATTTCCTCACTTCTAAATACACAGTCAAGGAGCATAGCTATAGACTGGAAGCAGAAACTCCTTTCTCGTTGCTTAATGTGACATTCCCAACATTCTCTAAGTTTTGAAAGTCCCGTCCCCCCCCCAAGAGTGCTAGCCCCTTTACATTTCAATGTAAATATCTGTACATACATTCAATTACTATAAAGTGAGTAGCAAATTACTCTCTCAAAGGAACATCCTGTACTTTTGGAACAAACTTTTTGAAGGGTATTAGCTACATACGACTGGGAAAAGGGAGAGCTACTTTGATCCATCTACTTCAGAATCACAATTGTTTTCTCACATCCTCTAGCATTTAGAAAGCTAAGCAGATACACAGACACATACATAAGTGGCTGATTTGGAACTTCTGTGATACAAATAATTTTTGAATTCTGTGTGTCAACTTGGTTAACATGTAACTCTATCGGTTTAACCTGAAAGAACTTTATCTGTAAAAACAGACAAAAAAGGAAAAATAAGCTTATCCATTCACACAAAACAGACAATACAAAACTATCTGATTTGAAGATCATGTCTGCTCTGCAAGTCACCTTTGCAATGGATTCTGATCCTGTAAAGTCAACATCCACAAATAAGCAGAAACTACTGTGGAGTAAGAAAAGGTTCCTTTTATAAGAATGATTCTATGTGAAAAAAAATCACCAGTTACAAGGCAAGTAATAAAGGTTGCACTTATAATCAAATATATTACCACATTTTTAGATATGAATCAAGCTTAATGATCTATTCCTCTCTTCTTACTGCATACATTCTTTGCCTTCAGCTAAATTGCTTAGCTAAGTGCCAATAATTTGCAAAATGAAACCCTACCTGAGGTCTTCTAGAACTTACTGTAAAGCACATTAAACGATTTGATTAAAAAAATCCAAGCAAAAACTGAAGTTAAAAAATAAATAAAAAATCTGTAACAATTCTATAATAAGAATTTTGGTTTTCAAAACTGATGACATTTATACTCCACCCCGTCTCTAATTCCACCAACAGAAACGACTTCTTTGCTTAACCACCCTCTAACTACTAGATGCAGAATAGCAGATCAACAAGGAGAATGTGGATGCTTTCAAATCAAAGGTTAAAATCAAGTATTCTGGATTTTCAGTGCAACTAAGTTGAATTTGACTCAACAGCCTTAAAATTACACTAGAAATAACTTGTTCTGGCTATTTTAAGAATTTAACTGATGATCCTGTTGTTCACAGGCTCCATGGTCTTCCTCATCTAACTTTGTCGGACATTTACTTCAATATGTATGAGTTTTAATTCATGGGTGGTTTGTTGGTTTTTCTTTTTTTGTGCAGACACTCCAAAAATCTTCATAGTAAAGAAGTATGCATCCCAGCAACACTAATCATGACGGAAGAAGTCAAAATTATTCCTCATTTTCTGAGCACAGTACTGTCTGATTTGTGAAATTCTACCATTCTGTACTTCTCGATATTGTAAACCAATTGCTCTTAGGCAACTAAGAGGACAAGAAAGAGTGAAAACATTTTTTTAATTAATTCAGTGATAACACTTAATTAGAAAGCAAGTTCTTTAGTCAACACCAAAAATGTGTTTCTTCCTCCGCTAATGCTACTTTAGCTTGCCAGAAAGATTACCACCCATTTTGCAAAAAACTAGCCAGTGTTATTCATTTAAAAGTATCTGCCAAGTCCTCAACCACAGAAGCCTCTAACTACCACTCATAAAGCCATTGATCGCACCACAAACATTAATTAATCAACCACTGCAATAAATATATATATACAAAGAAAAGACAGCGCTCAGAACATGTATTTTAATTTTACAGCCTTTACAAAACAAGTTTACTAAAATTAGCTTGGAAAAGCACTGGGCCAAAAAGAGTTTAAGCACAGTTTATTCTCCTTCCTGTTGCAGCTGTTTTAAGAATAGATTAAAAAGCTTCCCTGCTCCCTTTTCAGGCTGTAGGGTTTAACTAACAGAAGAACCAGGCATCAGGAGTTAGTAAGGACGCAACAGACTGCAGGAAGCCAAAATCTATTCAAGTAAGGAACTACTTCAGTTAGGCTACAATTATGAACTACAGTTCATGAAAAAATTATATAGCTTCACTAGTACCAGAGTTACATTGCTATCATGTATCAACAGCAAAAAGCCTCCCTAAAAAGAAAGCAAATTCCTGTAGAAGACTGTCAAGCAGGAAAATTATGACAGACTGACAAGTGAAGCACAACAAAAGTTACATAAGGTCTTGGCATTCTTCTGAACAAAGGGGTTTTATTCTTATTGATGTAATTAAGTTTCTCACTTCAGAAACAGATAAGTATTTTTAAACTAATTTTCTTGAAGAACTCACAGATTCTGTAAATACTTTAAATATTCACCTAGTTATCTGTCTTTCCCTCTTACAGTCCCCTACTCATGGCTTTTAATTAGGCTATCTTAATAGAACTGGAAAAGGGAGACAGACATCTGTTAACATCATTTTGTTCCAGCAGTTTTCCTAAAAATTGGTGTGAGGAGGAGGAAGCCTCAAATTAGTATTTCTCACTAAAAAAAATGGGCAAAATTAAGCTGCTCATCAAAATCCACCACCCAGTTGGCATATCTATAGATACCTATACAGCTGCCTCTTCAAGAATGGGACTTAACAGGAGAACTTCACAGCTGTTATTGTTAAGTTTTTTAGTTTTCTAGAGATATGTATCAAACTTTACAATTACTGTTGTAAAGCCTCATTTTTTCTGCTACCCATAAAACACGTGTTACTAACCAGAAAGATGCACACAAGTCAAGTGTTCAAGAATCCTAGATTCAGAATTTAGAACAAAAGTACATTGTACCCTCATCTTCAGCTTCTTTAGACAGCAAAACCGTGGCTCCTGATTTGGCTAACTCTTACTAAGCCATTTTGGCCACTGTCTCTTAGAGCCAAGAGATTCAATTCCCACTTTCATCTTCTCCAAAATGGAAAGGCAGCATTTAAGGAACAAAAATCTGTGGTTTGACTGAGAAACTGTTTCATTAACACTGTGACTTCCAAGTGCCAAGTTTCTTTTGCTGTAGACAAGGGCTGAGATATTCTACCCAAGGAGATTTTACATAGTCTACCACTTCTGATAAAACAGCCTACAGCTGGATTTAGGATCTTACGGTCTCGGTATACATAGTTAATCCACTCTGAAACTTGAGTAGTTGCAGCAGATGGTAATCAGAAATCTCTCATCAGCCCCAGAATATCCTCATGGTGTATCTTCCTATAAATAAAGCATATCGCGTTCCTCCTGGGCTGTAAAACTGATTATGGAGTATCAGAAGTTTCTCTGGATTATAGAAAGCTCAGAAAGATACTGTGCTGCAATGTCTGACATCTCATTTTTGGAGTGGAGTATTTTTATGATGAAGTTAATGCAGTTTTGAAAAATTGTCAGACTCATGAAGCTTATGCAACTGCAATTTTACACCAGAATTTCTAATTTACAAATGCAGTTTTTAAAGCATGTTTTTTCTTAATACTGCTATTATGGGCATATTTTGAGTTTTATAGAATTGTAGTCAGCTAAGAATAAAAATATTGAAAACTAATTACTTGATTCTGCTCCTCTACTCTGCTCCCGTGAGACTCCACCTGGAATACTGTGTTCATCTCTGAAGCCCTCAGCACAGGAAGGACACGGATCTGTTGGAGCAGGTCCGGACGAGGGCCATGAAGACGATCAGCAGGCTGGAGCACCTCTCCTATGAAGACCAGCTGAGAGAGTTGGGGCTGTTCAGCCTGGAGAAGGGTCCAGGGAGCCCTTCTAGCGGCCTTCCAGTACCTGATGGGGGCCTACAGGAAAGCTGGGCAGGGGCTCTTTGTCAGGAGTGCAGTGATATGATGAGGGGTAATGGTCTGCAGTTGAAAGAGGGTAGATTTATATTAGACATTAGGAAGAAATTCTTCACTATGAGGGCGATGAGGCACTGGAACAGGTTTCCCAGAGAAGTTGTGGATGCCCCATCCCTGGAAATGTTTAAGGCCAGGTTGGATAAGGCTACGGGCAACCTGATCTAGCAGAAGGTGTCCCTGCCTCTGGCAGGGGGGGTTGGAATTAGATGATCTTTAAGGTCCCTTCCAACCCAAACCATTCTATGATTCTATGATTTGGTTTGCAGAATAAATTAGCTCTATGCGTTTAAGAGCTGGTGCTACTTACTCAAGGCAGAAAACGGTACATCTGGGGTTTGATCACCGTTGATATATAATGAGATATATTAAAAACAATTACATGTTTTGGTTTGTTTCCAGATATCTTCAACAACAATTCAGCATGAGTCCCTTAAGAAATAATCAAGCATTATTAGTCCTGACTTTAATCTTTCTCAGGGGAGTGGGGAGGCAGGGCAGGCTCCAATCATTGGATTCTTGTCAGCTAATAACAGTCATTATATTGACTATAGATTTTTCAAGTTTTTGGTTAATTTCTGTCTATTCCTGCGTACATATGAATGTATGGAACCCTCATAAGTGTCCAGTGCTTCTAAAAAATAAAACCCGAAACCAAAAAACTCGTATCGCAACACTATGAAATGCCACCTCAACTTTACTTTCCAAATATCAAAAAGTAACATTTACTTCATCCCTTTAAAATTAATTTGCAAACGAGGGCATTATGTTTTGAAAATCTAGGAAAAAAGTTATTTTGAATTACTTCCTGAATGTGGCAAAGTCAACAGTCATCATTACCTCTTCTGGCAACAAGTTCCAAGTTCTGGGATTTCCTTGGCTGTAGGGCCGAAAAGGAACTTTATTTTCATCTACTCTTATATGAGGTCATAAAACTTTACCAACTAAAACCAACTTTGGTATCAAGATTTCTTGTTGACCTTATTTCTCAAAACATAAAAAAATGCCAGCTCATCTTTTGGTATATGCTTACATTTGCAAAAAAATTCAGACAACCCAGTCCAACAGGATTTGGTTGTTGCAGAAGAATGCAATACCTATCAATACTTTAGAATCCTATGAAATACTTCAGAATACTTCAAAATACTTTAGAACCAAGTGAACCCAAATCTGATGTTTTTAACTTCCGCATAATTCTACAGTAGTTTTTCTAACATCAGCATTAGCAATTAACTTATATAGTCTTTTTCAGAGATCTCTTCTCCCAACCTATGCTTTACTACACAAAATGTCAACAGATTTAGCTGTTCTGAAAATTCTGATTGCATCAGCAGCAAACACAGTCAAGTACTCAGATAAACATAACTGAAGTAATAATGCTTATGAAGTAATCAGTAGTTCACACATTTGACTTTCAGCATTACGCTAGCTACCTATACCGATACAAAGGCAGCAGGCACAGTCAATATGTGAAAACAATTACATCCTTTTTTTCTAGTAATATAGATCCTAATGATCTGATAGACAAAAAAAGGATTAGGTATCAAAGGATGTGCAAGCCTTTGAGATATTTGAGCAATTCAGATGACCTTCAATGCCAAATGTGGAATTGCTTTGGTCAGGAGAGAAAGACATCATTTCCTGAGATTACTGACAACTGAACAAACAAAAAAAAATCTGCTGCTTCTTAGTAAAGCAAAGAGGAATGTGCCTGAAACCCACATTTTACTAAGAATCTGTCACAATACAGTGTAAATGGTTAGACATATCCCGATATACCTTAAAATGTTAACACTAGTTCAAGAATAATTTTCAAGATATAATTTTTAATGAAGCTATTTAAGTATCTGTATTGATTTGGAAATTTTCCATTACAGTCCTTAAGAACAATGAGCAACATTGATTTACATTCATTCATTTATACTTGAGAACTTGAAAGTCAATTTCCTACCCATTTTTCCATCATTAGATTGTGTATTACCTTGTCAAATTCATGTCCTTACTACTAATAGCTTGTAATATGTAACACCAGAATTCTCCACTTACAAGGTCCCCAGTGAAGAATGATGTTCTACATGCATAGCAGGAGTAGCTTTCAAAATACTGCCTTATCCATTATAGAGTTTAATACAGTAAGAGTATTTTCAAATCATATTTGCAGTTTTGTTTTAACCCTATATACACTAAAATAAATACAAGAAAACTGAGATGTCAGCAGGGCCAATACAAATATTTTCTAAGCTAAATCACAAAATCTAGATAGTATACTCACATAAACATACTACATAAACAAGCTGCTAATAATGTTAGTGTTGCATTCTGTGCCTATCATTATTTACAACTGGTACAAACTGCTGCTTTGTAATTAACTAATTTCTGTTAGTTACATACTCACATTTCTACCTGTCATGCTATAAAATCTAAACAAATACTAGCAGCTAATGGAAGCATACTGACTACAGAATTATTTCAGCAAATTTATTTTGCTTTTGAGTGAGAGATTACAAATTTTCACACACACATTTGGCTAATTCCTGAAGGCCAGCAGTAGGAAGAGACATAACCTCTACGCTGTCCTTCAAAATTTAAACAAAAGTGGATGCAAAACTATGTCAGTTAAACAATTACTATAGTATGTTATAATAGAGCCTAGATGCACAGTTAGGGGAGGCACCTGAACACAGGAATTAGAAACTGCCAGTCCCAGATTTAAAAAACGAAATGAAACGAAATGAAATGAAACGAAACGAAACGAAACAAAATGAAATGAAATAAAATAAAATAAATCAAGAGTCTTTAAGTTTTGTTCTGCACTGTATAAACTGCTAAGGCTGAATGTGTCATTCAAGATCAGGAATTTTATCATACATTGAGCTACCAGATCCTTTAGTATCAAATCACGTAGAGGCATACTCCCTTTCTTTGCTGACAGGACACACAGAATGAACTTCCCAGAGAGAATAAAGAGAGTATTCATAATGACAGAGGGAGGAATCCTTGAGAATATCCCACTGGGAGTGGCAGAACCTAGGGGAGTCATAAATAAAATAAAAAGGAAAATTATGCATGGAGAAGCGCAGGAAGCAAGAAGGTATCGCATCACTATAGCAAGTAGTGTGATGAGGGCAACCAGAAGAAAACAAACAGCATTGGTGAAGAAGACAAAAGCCATAGTGACTGTTATAAACTAGTATCTAAAGAATTT
>JMFS01071183.1:0-18747 GCA_000699545.1 Podiceps cristatus
GTAGGCCATCCCATGGTGAAAGAACTCAAAGTTGTGGTGGGAAACACCAGTTGCGGAGCCACATGTTAACAGACTGAATTCACCTGTATTGGACAATGTCTTTGCCCCCCCACTGGAAGGAGCGAGGAAAAAATAACCTGCGCTCCTGATTCCTTTACTGACCGCGCCAGGGCTTTGAATTATTTTTTAATCACCCTTGTGCTACTTACTGCAACTTCGTCAGCACCCATGTGGAAGAGCAGTAATGGGTAGTAGTGGGTGGTAGGTAGTAGGTAGTCTGATTTTCTCCAGTCAGAACTAAATGTGAACTGTGATGTTGAAATACAACTGCCTCAGCCAAAGATTAATCAGAACTGGAGCAAAACTAAAATATGTATGTTTGACTGTGCCAGGAAATACATAGAATGGATGTAACACTTGCTCTTGCTTGGGTCCCCTATGCTTTGCAACACAGAGACCACCAGGAAATCAGTTAGGGAGAAAGCCTTGATAGCTGAACTCACCCCCTGCAAATGGCCACACGCCGGGAATGACAGAAGCCAGCAGATGCAGGGCCTGATAGGCCTCTGTACAGGCTCTGTACAGCACTCCATTCCTGTTACTGTAAATTAGGTCTGAGTGACTTGTCCTACTTTGGGCTGCAGACAGCTCGGGATGTGAGGAGTCATAACACTGGCTTACACTGTCTTTTGCTATCCTGTCTGCTATGCCAAGTAGGAATTTAATAGATATAAAGAACTAGCCTAACAAGTTTTAAAAGCATCCCATGCGAAAACTTGCTTTAAAAAAGAAAGAAAGAAGACTAGCACTTTCATTACTGAGGTAATGCAAGTTCCATATAACCTATGAAGTTTTAAAGAGAGAAAAAAAATATTTTCAAGGCCATTTTTTGGTATCAGAAAATTAGAAAATGTGATGCCACCTCTAGAAAATCTGTAACAGCAATTGTCAAAACAGTTTATTGTGCACAACAATTTAAAATAAGACTATAACATTATTTAAGCCATAATGGAAAGAGAGCATCTAACATCAGATAGTTGACAGCAGCAGAAGTAACAAAAAGCAGAGTCAGAAGAGCATTACTGATACAATAAACATTACTTTTCAAGAGGAATTCTATAGCTTTTAGATTCTGTACATTTAAGATAGGATAATTCCAGTTGGATAATGAATATGTCCTTCCAATTGAAAAGTCAATATTTAACATCCATTGTGTTCTGGTTTGTAGGACACGCTCCATTCAGATAATAGCGATTTAAATCAAATTAGCTCCAAAAATATACGAAGAAACATTGAATATGTGCCATGAATCAAAAGCACATATTTTACAACACTAGACTTAAAACAGCACTGCTATCTGCAGACTGAAGATCAGTATATTGTCTCCTTGTGCTCACTGTGTCTTCTTTAACATGGCAACATAAGATTCCTTTGCATTAATCCACAAAAGCCTTTTTTTCTGTCTACCTATCAAACATTTTGAAGACTATAATTTAATAGTTCCAGGCTACTCTAATGTTTTGTCAACACGATGGAGTTTGCATGTTAATTGATAATAATTTAGCAAGTTTTTAAGCTCACATTTCTCCCATTGCCCCTTCTCAGACTGTGGACAACAGTGGTTTCATATTTTTATTTTGTAAATTTAAATCCTCAAGTGAAATTAACTATGATTGGAGTTATGATTATTAGGACTCTAATAATACCGCAGAGTCCAATTCTGCTGTTGCCCATGTGTAGCTTTTACACTGGATTTAGACCAACAGAATAAAACATTTTATTGCAGAGGCAATGAAAGCATGTTAATTGAGATTTGTAACACCATACCGGGAAGGAAAATATTATTATTTCTGTTTTACACATGAGGAAACAGACATGGACAGACAAGAACGTTCATTGAGTTGGTCTCAGTTCCATTCCAGCTGTTTTAAAATCAGGAAAATTAGCCTGAAGTACTTTCAGGCAATACATTCAATTTGGACATCTATTACTGATTTTATGCAACTATCCTGCACCTCCCTTTTTGTTGTTGGATATGCTGTATTAAAGCACAGACATATTTGATCTGCATGTACCCATGCCAAGTGTTACTGTGATTTTTTTAATAAAGAAATTTGTATCTTTAAAATAAATAGATGATCATATTTCCTCTGTATTTAAATGTTCTTTTTAATGGAAACATGAAGAGCTTTGACCTCACAGAGCAGAGGTGGAAAGAGACAAGGTAATGGTAAGGTACACAACTGAAGTTTTATCCAATGCTTTTGAGGATAACAGCACAATATTAAGTGGATGGAAGGAGGGCTCAGGCACAATGAAGGAGAGTTTGTAAAATAGCTGTATTAGATGCTTGCTTGCTTTTTTTTTTTTTTTTTTTTTTTTAATAATAAGAGAGTTAAAATAAGTAAGTGACGTATGGCATCATACATTATCCTTGCTAATGTTTCAATGTTATTACTCCAAATCATTCATTGTCCTTATACATACTTCAGTCATGAATGCAATAACCTGGTGGATCACTAAAAATAATTAAAATGTGAGGGGCTGGCTAATTTGAGATATTCCTATATGCTGTCCTGTGTACCTTGAAAAATCTTTCACTGTGCTCAAAGGCAGAAGTGGAATATCAGATTTTATAAGCTATGTAGCAAATGATATCATTAAGTTCCTATCACTAACTGACAGGAAAGGTAATGACAATCCTCACTGATCCTGAAAGTCAGTTATGTACTTTAATGAATGCAACCATGGAAATTCAGAAAATGGTGCTAGAACTGACCTTCTGAGGTCAACTAATCCAATTGCTTCTGGAAGGCAAGATGAATTAGACTTGAAGCACTGCTGAGAAATTCTTCTCTAGCCTGTTCTTAGAAGATCCAGGGCTGGAGATCTCGCTCCTAGGACCATCTACTCCAGTGCTGAATGCATTTCATACATGGATCACTAACAGTTATGCCAGGTATTGGTGTGAATATTTCCAACCCCTGGTAAAGTCATTATTTTGTTTCTTCTCCACAAAAAAATAGAGGTGTCTTGTGCACCACTATATCCGTGCACCACTATATCCTATCTATTTGGCTATTAATTACTACCTAAATACTCCAGCTCTTCTCTACCAAGCTATCAGTAGCAGACCTGATCCCAGATGGCTCAACTGCTTCCTCCCCATCATGTTCTCAAAGCTGATATTACAGAAGAATACTACTAATGATGTGTCTGAATTTCTACTGTTTTGCAGATGATTTTTCAAGTTTGTTGAGGGCACTGGTTCTTTAAGAGATGCACAAGAAGTCTCTGAAGGATATTGGTTCTTACTCTCTGCCTCTGTATGCTGAGCTGAACTGCTGAGAGCAGGCTCTGTGCTTGAAAAGCTTTGTTAATAAAAAGCCTGTTTAATTTCTTCTACTCTTTGTTGATCTCCGCTCCTCTGAGAAGTTGAATCAAAGAAGAAAACAACCTGGAAACATAGCACTAAACCCAAGTAATCATGAATGGACTACATGAATTTTACAAGAACTCAAGCATTTCCTTGGGAAATCATATATAGAGAGAGAAGTAGGAGGATTTTCTTCTAGAAAAGATGACTTAAAAACTAAAGTAAGGAATTTGCACACTGAAACACTGAAATCTAAGACCAAACTAAAAAGCCCATATCACCTGCAAATAGCTTTAGTAATAAGCATAGCACATTTTTAACAATTAAAAAAAAAAAAAAAAAAAAGCAGAAAGCTGCTGTTTTCACTCTGAATACTCTTTTGGAAACGAGAAATTCAATAGCAGCTTGACTGTGCTTTACCCACTAGGTTTAAAGGAATATGAACTCATCTATCAATCAATATCTCTCTGATAATTATGCAAAACGTGAATTGCTTTTCAAGATCTGTGAAGACTGGAAAGCATATCTGTGTATTTCCTGCATGCCAGAGACACCACAAACAATGTATATGAATAATGTTACCTTTGTGTTTTGACCACAAAAGGCATTCAGCAGTTGCAATAATAATTCCTCAGACAAATACCATTACCATAATAATAACAGAAGACAGAAAACCAAATGTGGTAAACCAGTCCAACTCCCAGCTGAAGAGGGAAAGATCACGGATACTTGGATCATGAAGAAAGAAATTTGGCGAGTAGGAAAACAGAGATATCAGGTAGAGCGATTTTTTGGCTGGACACTACCAGCTGAGAAGACTGGACTCTATGAATTGGTGCAAAATAAGGCAATTTGTATAATTTAATGCAGATTGCACCAGATTTACATCACTGAGCTCTCATGAATTCAAAGCAATCATCCTCAAATGGAGCAACATGGCAGATAAAGCCCTCTCGTGTATTAGTGTTGCCCAAATAATTTCTGCTATATGGTCTATTGGTATTGCAAGAGTGAGAGCTGTTTTCATCAACCAAGGAGACAGTCCCTACTTGTCACCCGCTGAAGTATATGGTACATTCGTGTTGCAGGTGTGAGAAGTGATTCCATCAGTTTAAGAGACAATCCCTCCCTGTCATCAGCTGATGTATATGGCTAGCTCTGCACTTCTTTCAATAAAGTTGTTGGTGCCCATGACATTGCCAGTGGCTGCATTCCGGTTACTCTTCACAGCAGCTATGCTTCCTAAACCCTGAAGAAAGCCAGATAACCTTTAAAGTAGTACTTATCTGCATCAGACCTGCAGTCCTAAGCTGAACTCGTTTATGACATAGGGATAAATTGAACTCACTAGCTTCAGAGAATTACTTCTGAGTTTTTCCAATGAGCAATCAGATCTGGGAACTAAGACTTACAGATAAAATCAAATATATGAAGCTGCTGCAAAAGCTATTTCACCACCACCTTCTCAACTGCCAGTGAAATAAAAGGAATGGTATAGATTGGATTAAAACTCTCTGTTTACTCAGACTAGCCAAGCTTTCTTAATTCTAAAAGTAATTGCAGGTATATTCCAGCAAGCTAGGAGCTGACCTTGAGTGAAAAGAAATATTCAGCAGAAGGCTGATTAGCCTTAGGAATGGATACAGCGTACTTAAAACAAGAAAAACCACCAAAAGAGAGTGAAGTAGTCTAATCTTTTTTTGTTTGCAGAAACACAGAGAAGTGAATCTTAATTTCATGAAAAAAAAAATGCATTAAATATCAATATGACCACTGTGTGCTTGGCAGTGGAACCAGCTGAATGAAGGGAAAGGAACTGCAAGCAGGAATCCCATACAGCTGATAGAAGGAGGAGACATAGAGGAGACAACCAGAAGGGGGAGAGAAGGACCTGGGATGGGGCTTTGGCTGGCTCTGAGAACTATCTTCATGCTGGGTTGTTGATTTAAAAGCACCACTGAGCCCTGAGCAGCTGGTAAACACCACAGGAAAAGCAAGGAAAGGGAGAGAAATCTTCAGTTAGTCCACAATGAGGAAACAAATGGAAGGAAGAAAGATTAGTATGTTACTGTGATGAAGATTAAGTAACATACTCAATTGTAATGTATGGCCCATTTTGCAAGAAGGAAAATTAAGATAATGTGATAAACTAAGGAGCCTCAACATATTGTGAAACCTTTATAGAGTGGATGTTCCAAAGAATCAGCATAAATTTCAAAATCACCCATAATGAAAAGTCTTAATGAGTGAGGAATCAAATCAGGAGTCAGCTTAGGTCATTAAGTAACAAATTAGAATGAATAGTTGGTTGGTGATAGAAAATCCAAATGATGTGAAATGAAAAGCATGCTGAAAGAGTAATGGTTTAAAATCAAAAGGGTAAAAAAAGCAGTGGCCAAAGCAGTTCAGAGAAACAGAGGAGGACCATTAAATTTGTGTGGACACATCTCCACAGACAGCATACATCACTAGGAGTGTCTTTTTTAGTGCTATACACACTGCTAATTTCTCTGTACTTGGAATGAAGATAGAGAATTCAAATAAATTGGCTGAAAATTGGGATGTCTTTAGTAGTGCTTCCATGATGCTACTGTCATATCATGTACCTCAGTTGACAACATTGCAGGTGACAGACGTTACAGGAGTGCTCAAAAGAAATCACTTTTTGGTTTGAATAATGGTAAAAAACAAGCCTGAAGATTAAGTTATCCCCTTTATCATTGGGAGTTGAAAAAAAAAAAAAAAAATAAAAATCACTTTGTCCTGGACCTGTGGCCACTTCCAACAGCAAAGCAGTCTGCAGGGGACTGATGCCCTGGAACACCGAGAACCTTCATCATTGGTGACTGCAGATCCCAAAATAAGTTGTTAATCACAAATATTTCTGAGATGGATGAGATATTTTACTGATCTGACATTTTTCACACAGAGACTCCACTGAAAGACCCCTTCAGAGTGATAAAGGATCAAATCTGCCATCCTGTTCCAAGAAGGAATATCAATCTACTGTGCTCTATCCAGATCATGGTACGTGTTCCCTTCCAACAGATCCAATACATATTTCCACATCAAGGGAGTTACGTTTGGCTCAGGCACTGCACTAGATAATGCAGATCCATAGAACTGTTTCAAAAGTGCATGTATTTTGAAAAATAAACAGTGAACATTTTGGTTTAGGAATTTTCCAAAACTTTATATTTAATTTTGATGCATTTAGAGCTGAAGAAGGAGTCCTTACAAAGCTAAAGTGAGAGTTTGTCATTGATCATCAACAAAATTAAAGCCAGCAGCAGCAGCTTCAGCTGCATAATTTTACTGGATAATTGTACTCATATAAGTAGTTACAATTGGTTGATTCAGGTTCATGCTACAGAGACATACGTTCAGACTAGTGAGTCTGCATCAGTGTCTTAACCAGGGCTCTCATCAGCTACAGACTTTTTGATTAATAATGCTGCCAGATTTGGGACAGCAAATGGACAGTTTTGTCTGTATTTAGGTAGGTACATTGTGATTGCTAATAAAAGTAGTAAAAAATCAATCTGTAATGCAGCCTGACAGATTATCAGCCATGATATTTTGTTTTACATTTATTTAAGTATATATTTAAGTAGTACTTCTGTATCATAAATATTGCTGTTGTAACTGCATCTCTTGGAGTTGAGGTAGATCTATGAATATCCTTCTCAGAGACACTCATATGTTGTAATCAGTGATTTATATGGCAATAGTTTGTAGGTTAGCTACTAAATACTTTTACCTATTTGTAGAACAGCATAAAGAAAAATATCACCTAAGTTAGTCCTAAAAATATATAATGCCTTCCCTAAATATTGCTTCTATTTTTCAGTTTGTTCTACTATGAAAAAATATCTTATTATAAATCAATCTAACCTTATACAATTAAGTCTACAAAAAAAAAAAAAAGTACTATATGGGATCATAGAAAGACTATATGTCCTTTAAGAAGTTCCATTTCAAAAGCCAAGTACAGCTGGAACAGACATTTTTTGTAGTAAGTGTTGGTCTTTGGTAATAAAGCCTTGCTCCGGTGATAAAAGGCTCCTTAACAGTATTTAATTGAAACTTTTTATCTGAATGTTGCCCGGACCTCTGCTAAATGCTACTTTCTTGCTTCAATTCAAATTTTCTTAATCTTCATTTTCATGTTGAATATTGGTACACTGTCTGCCTCATTATGCTAAAGAAAGATGAAGTGAGCTATTAACATTCTGAACAGCCTACGAGATGTTATGATATAGAATGTCATTCATTTTTATGAGTTGGCTGTCAGTGTGTGCTGCAATAAAGTTATAATTTCTCACTGACAATATGTGATGTCTGGAGTTGCTGCACAATCCTTATTAAAATTTCAATAATTGTAAATCAAAGGAAAGCAAATACAACTTTTATGAAATGGTCGCTTCTGAAAGTCAAGGAGTACAAAGTGGTGGGATACAAAGCCGGAACATTATTCTTGCGCTGTTCCAAGTCATCATCATCCTCATCCTCATCCTACAGTTTTTCTTCTCCTGCGCAAGGCAGGGTGTGCTTGTTAACACATACTGTAGCGTTCTCAGGAGTGGTGTGTTTTCTTGCTGTCATTACAGCTATGGTGAAGTACTGCTTGTTTGCTGCTCTTTACTGACTCTACCTTTATGTGGCTCTGAGTGTCAACGTTTATTGGAACAATTTATTATAGCTGTTCATCAGTAAAGTCAGGTGTCTTTGGAAGCAGTTATATGGCTTGACAGTGAGAAAAGTTAGAAGAGATTTCAGACAGCTTATATGCGTACACTGGTGAGCAAGGATTTCAAAACTTGTTTTCTCATGACTTTCCACAGTTGTGGAAAATAGCAGGGATGGATTTACAGTAGGGTCTGTAAAATGTTTAAAGTGTCTTGGAAAGTACACAGGGAAACGAATCTTAAATTCAAAGTAAATATCTTTTTTATACATATATATCTTTATTTCTACTGCTATTATTGTTTCAAACCAGAAATGTAAGAAGTCTCAATCATTGTCCAAAACATGGTGATCTTTCTTTTGACCTTAACAGAACTCAGATGGTCAGAAGTTAAAGTTGTAAAACATGTCCTCAAAATAACAGCTTTTTGAGTTATTAAATACAGACTGATGTGTGCCAGTCACTGAATTGACTGCACAAGGTCTCAGTGTTGTTTGGGCACATGGAACTACTCCAGTACTTCTCTCGGTTATTTTCAGTTCCATTCAAAGTCATTATTACTTGCAAATCACTACATGACAAGCTGAATAAATGCATTCATCGAATGTTTCTAAACACTGCTCCTGGGATAAATAATTATATAGATAAGTTTTTGAATTTTCTTCAGCAGATTTTAAGTATCAAGAACCAGTCAGATTCCTGGGGCCCATACAGTTGCAATACAAAGGCTGTGTACCCTCTACTCTGTTACAGTATCAGGAATGTTTGCACTATGCAGAGGTATGCCAATGGGCAAAAATATATTTAGATACTCCAATGCATAATCCCTCCATTTCTATTACTTAGGCTAGTACTCATTACTGAAAAGTTAAGTCAAACATATTTATTTAATGACTGCATCTGGCATGTTTTGTAAATGTTAACTAACTTTATTTCTAACTGTACTCCTAAATTGACTAACTCTACTAAAATTTACAGCATAACAGCAACACTCACATGTCAGATATGATCTATATCCTTCAGCGTCAGATTTCCAGTACATCAACATCTCAGATGTACTTCCTCAAGACAGAACAGTCAGCATGTGTTCATG
Source organism: Podiceps cristatus (assembly GCA_000699545.1). Lineage (NCBI taxonomy): Eukaryota > Metazoa > Chordata > Aves > Podicipediformes > Podicipedidae > Podiceps > Podiceps cristatus. The sequence goes on from JMFS01071183.1 coordinate 9,157, forward strand.
GATAAACAAATGCAAAGCTCTAGTCAAATGCAAAACTCAGTCTCTCGTCTTGCACGGAAATACTTGTGCACAATTCAAGCAATTGTATTTGAAAAGGTGTCCCTTCATGTCAGTAGCATACAGACCCAAGAAATAATGCATGCCAGTTCTCCCAAACTTGATTTATTACCACAAGTGTCTTACCATTGCTGGAAAAGTTTTATAGCTAGTAGCATAAGTCAAAGAACAGCTGTCCACATCTATCAGAAAGCTCTCTGATGAAAAAAAAAAAAAAAAAAAAAGTAATGGTTGACCAACCTGGCCACAGGAAATAATCTCTATAACTGTTTCCTTAACATTATCTCTCCTCATACACCCAGACTACCATATAGTCAGATTCTGGTCTACATACCAAGACAAAATGAGAAAGAGATACAGAATGTTATAGCGAGACAAGACTTCCACAGAAACCTAAAGGAATGAGGTACACAACTCATGATGACTCGGTACCAGTGAAAAAGATTTTGTTTTAAAGATGTCAGCTGAAGACAACTGGGCTAATGCAGGAAAAGACAACTTCAGCAATCAAGAATATTCAGTTGATATAGTAACGTTTAGAGATTTCTTTGGAAGGACAAGTTTCAGTGGCAGTCAAAAGATCAAACATTTCTTGCCAGCTAAAACAGCTGGGAAGCTAAACATATGGTCTGATTTCCTTTGTTTGATATATTTGATAGATTATCATTTGAAGCAAAATATCTGAAAGCCCACTCTAATTACCAGCAAACCGGTGGGTGAACAGATAATCTCTAATGCAGAATGATTGAACTGACTGACATTTTAATATCCAGCTCCACAGAGGTTACACAAGTCACCCAAAACATCTGATACAGACTAGCAAATACTCTCATAATTTCTTCTTTCATGTTGCTTCTTGGAAATTGGAAAAGGGTTTTGGGCAAAATTGTATGAACCTTATTGTTTTTATAGTACTATTTCTTCAAGCACTTTTCAAATAGATTTACACATTTACTGTGAAAAGACTTGGAATGACAGAAATATTAGTAATAATACATTATTTAAACCATTAAAAAGATCTAAAAACTTGTTTCTATATACTAGTATGTAATTATTTTATGGTCTGATATTTTGTGAATAGCCAAAGTACACATGCTTCCATGTGTACACACTTCAAGACATACAACTGGAAATCCTGTAATGCCAGCTCTGTTATGGAATATAGTAAGCGTGTCAAACCCAGGTGTTAGTCAGGATATTCAATTTAGGATCTGTCACAGTTCTGGGAAGGGGAAAGATGTGTCTGTCTTACACATCTGGCATGTATAATTTGGTGGGAAAAATCACATATTTTCATATTGTGGTAGGTACTATTCATGTTTATGTAATCTGTATGGAAGTCTGAAATATTAGCCACAGAAGCAGCTAAGCTGGAGGGCAAAGCAAAGGGGAAAGATTTTCTTTCAGGATTCTGTACATTCTGTCATGGCTATTCAAAATAAGGGAATTATACCCAGGAAGCCTATATATACATAAATGTATTAATTTCTTAATTTTACCAGAAGACTTCCTCTGTTGCTATCCAAATCACCAGAAAGTTACAGCAGATTTCAGCTGTTATAGGATGACTTCCTTAACAGCAAAGTTACTTGGGCATAATGCAGACATTTTACATTCACTTTAGTAAAAGCCATCAATTAGTACAGTAACTTAGTGCACTAAGATGCAGACACCTAAACAGAGAGGAAGTTTTGGCTTTGTAATTCTGTGGTTTGCTTATTCCTACCTCTGTGCCTCTGATTGCTACCTGAACAAGCAATCTGCAGCCAAAGGTTAGACATCTCTGCAGTGAACACCTCGGCAAACGGTACAGTGCTAGCAAGTGAAACCCAAGAACATGGGACTGTGTAATTTTTCCTTGTTTCTCAATGTATTTCCTAAAAATTCATTTGATTATCAATCTGTAAATGTCTGTATACCAAGGGTTAATTTTTAAAAGAAACATGCGATGATTAGAATAAAAACAGATCTAATGTATGTGAATCCTCAGTTCAGTAACAAATTATTTTTTTACAAAATAAAACAGCATTCTTACTTTTGTCTCTTAGAAAACCAAATCTTTGTGTGGTCCTTAGCATTTATGCTATCAAGAAATTGCATAAACAATGGCCAAATTTGAAATACTTAGTTTTCTTCCATTTAGCAGCAAGTTATGAAGTCTCATTAAAAAAGGGTAATTCTACCAATTAGCTCATCCCGCTCAAACACACACATACCATAGGGAAATATAAAAATGGTTTATTAAATCAAAAGATATGACTGCACTTCAACTAGCACATGGGCATTAGAGATCAAATATTCCCTATAGATTAATCCCCATGGCATCACAGGCTGATTAGGCTTGCCAGTATTACATTAGTAAACCATCTAATCCAATTTAGAACAGGCCAGGAATGTTCCATCCATTACAGTATTTCTAGTGTCATTAGAAGCAGACTGATCGAATAAGCATCCTAAATCAGCCTGCAGCATGCAAGTAAATCACTGTGACTTGCCCTGCGAAATCTTTTTTTTCAAATAAAAACTGAGGGGGAAAAAAGGGGGGGGGGCGGGGAGCCATGTAATAAGATGGAAGCTTTCCATATGTTTTTGATTCCTGAACTTTTGTGGCCAGCAAAATTTCTTGGTACTTCAGTACATAAGATTCTTCTCTCTGTAAGGTAGCAGTGCAGAAATACGGATTTAAAGACATGAGAAGCTCCTCATTTTCCGGTAAGCTTATTTTCAAGAAAAGCAGTGGGAAAAAAACCATAATAATAATAAACAAAGTAGGCTGAATGAGGGCAGAGCATGATACTACTCTCACAAATGAAATCTGCTGTATAAAATTGGAGTAACCATAGTAATAAAATCTATCAATCAAATATATTACAAATGTTGCAATAGAAAGGATGAAAAGAGAGTCCAAACTTTGTATTTGCACAAAATGAAAAACACTCAATTGCATTAAGAAAACAGTATTTTCATTCCAAACAGGTATATCTGAAAGAAAAGCAGTTCTTCAATAAATAGGTAAATATAGGAATAAAATGTTGGCGACAGTTCTTTGAGATGACGCAGCTATCAGAAAGATTTCGAGAAGGGCTCGGCTGCAGCTTTGAAAACCTAGGAATCAAACTGAATAAAATCATCAAAATGGCACGTAACCTTTGCTGCCCCCTGAGACCTATCACGTTCCAGCAGCAGGGCCAGGCAGGTCTCAGCTGCACTATTTAAGCAATCAGCCGTAGAAAAGAAACACGGCACCAATGCGGAGTTAGTGGATGCCTGCTCCTGTGCAGTGGGGTAAGGGCTCTCAAGGCCTTTCCACCTCCAGGACATATGCCCTTATGTGAGTGATTCACATTTATTTAATGGCAAAGTTACTCCGCTGACAGTCAAACAGCTCTTAATCTTGTCTGGACTCTTTGCATAATAACTGAGTGAGAAAGGAAACTGCATTGATTCCTTGTACACTAACTGCAGAAAAAGTTACCAGCTATTCAGAAGTGCAGAAACAGACGTGGCAGGAATTACTTTCACTGCAAATAGTTATATATCTGGACCAATGACAGTTTTGCAATAGAGGAAAACATGTACAGATCCAAGACAGGGTGACATTCTTGAAACGTGCACAGATACCAGATGTTTCTGGAAATTCCTTTCTTGGATTTCCCTTCTCACCTCTGAAAATACTGGAAGTTTGAACAACTAAACTTAGATTATTAGGGGAAAGGATGGGATTTTACAACCGAAACAAATGTTTTATGTTTGCAGGTTTTCATTATTTTAATGAAAATAGATCTCCTTTACTTTTGAAGAAAAACAAACAGTTTATATGAAAGGACAAAAAAACAAACTCCAAATCAAGCACCACTTCAACAAATGCTTAATTTTCTGCAAGAAAATGTTGAAAACAAAATTTTCAACACATTTTATTCAGAATTTTACTCAAATTTCTCTTCAAAAAATAAGTTCTTTCACAGCACTACATTGAAAAGCTCAGTCTTAAATTAAATCCATCTGAGAGAAACAGAATGGGAGAAATCCTTTCAAACCCAGTAACACATCCTTAAACACAATGGCAAACTTGCACCAAGACTCTGCTCTTATTTTCCCATGTCCTTTTGATTCAAACCGGCCTGTCCCTGGCAAACCCTTCTCGGCAGGACATGGAAAACCACATTCAGCCAGCTAGAGCTTGGGAAATCTGTTCTGTCCTTTGCTTACAGTGGCTATACTGGTGCCAAACATTATTATTGTTATTAATAGCACAAACCCAGATTGCAGTAGTAAATCATATTCCTCCCAGAGCTGATTATCTGTCAAATGTTTATCAACAGTGTTAATGACAAATGTACCTGATTAACAAAATCCAAAGGCTTGTTCTGAGTTAAAAAGGCCTTAGCCTTGCAATTTCTCTAATGAACTTCCCTTCTGGTCCACAGTAGAACACATCAGATTTACCAAATCCAATTTCTGAATAAAAGCACAAATGCTTTGTAGAACTAATGAGTGAGCTCTAGATTGAATTATGGCCACATGCTGCTTCTCTATGAAACAGGGGGTTGAAGAATCGTACTTTGTTCTTTCCTTTCCTTTGCACGGCATAGAAATACTTTGCTTCTGGATTTTCCCCTCTGGTTTGGCTTAGCTGGGTTGGAAGAATGTTAGGTGAGGACATTGGGGAAGAAGGATTCAATCCTTCCTTGCTCCCCTTTGCCTCTCATGAGGCAAGTACAGACCCATTGTTTCCCTGTCCACAAGTGGTGGTCTAACCTGTGTACCTCCTTGTGTTTCCTTGCCACAAATCTGTTTTCTCTGACATACTATGAAAGCAGAGTCTTCTCAGTAATGTTATGTCCTAGTCTGAGATACCAACATAGAGAAGGGTAGGGAATAGGGGAGAGAAGAACTTCTGATAGACAGTTCTGCCTGCCACTAACTAACCTTTCCTACAGCTAACCACTAACTAACCTTCTGGGCATTGAACAATCAGCCTGACATCTCATGTAAATGCCCAGAGAACTAAGTGGGTGAACCCAGATCCAAATGTTCAGCCCATAATCATTAGATTGATGGGGGAGACAGACTGTGGTCTGAAGTCTTAGAAGGACATGATGGAAACTCCATTTTTGAGTGCTCACCTCATCAGCGAGATGGATTCTCGCTGTTGAGTCCTTCCAGCTGTCAGTGAAGTTCACAGGAGCAGCTGGTCCTTGATACCTTCAAAACTCAGATACAAAATGGAACAAAGTGGGCATCTGAGAAAGAAAAAGCACAAATTCACTCGTCACCTTGGTGAAGAGGGAAAGATATTTACTGGCACAAAACCAAATAACACTTAGCCAACTTCATACAGTGGCCATAGTTCAAGCAAAAAAGCCCATACAGAGATAAAACTAAATTTACTTCTAACATGACTTCACCTAAGTGAAAGAGATAATACCAGGAAAGGATCTGGCCTCATGTCTGTTGTAACAAGAAAACTCTCACTTATGGCAGATTTTATATACAGCAAGTTGAAAGGAAAACTAAATGTTACCATGACTGATCTTGTATTTCCTGGTATCTCAAAAGGCATTTGTTTCCCAAAGGAGAGCATTAAACAAAGAGGCAAAGGTTATGTTCCTACACATGGTAAGTGCTGAATGTTACTTGTGATGGAGAATATTTTTGCTTACTATAGATGCAGCATTTCTAATGAGTCAAGGTGCACCAGTGGAATGTTTCAACTGCTTGTCTACAGTTTTGCTAGCTCCTGTATATTCAAACTACTAGTTGTCCTGAAAAGACTATGCTGGATATGTGCAAGGGGAGCACACACGGATACTTTTTGATCAGCAAGGCAATTTCCTGGGGCAATGTGCTGATCAACACACTGAGCTGAAACATCTGCAGGATAAAGGATTGTATCTGAAAACCCTGTGTTTGATGCCCATAATTGTGACAAAGTCCTTGCATATTCTGCTCAGTGCTTTTTCTGTTTCTGCACTTTCTCACTGTACAAAGAAGCTCCAGCAGCCTCTTAAATGGGCTTGGTAACTCAAAGTACATTTGGGAAATCAGACAGAGAGAAAGGCTTTTCTTCTGTATGTTTTACCACTTTTCTATGAAGTGATGGAAAAGATACACATTTGCCATCTTTGCAGGGTTCTCCCTTACAAAAAAACCCAGACCAAACCAAAAACAAAAACCCAAAACAAAACAAAACAAAAAACCCAAAAAACCAAACCAAAAGGAAAGAGCTTGAAACAACATTTTTTTAGTATTACTACTGTTTACATTAGAGAGGCTTAAAACTGCTTAAAACTGTCACGTTACTATCTAGGTAAGCAGTTTTTAAACTGTGTATTATTAACTTTTTAAACTACAGCAATAAAAATGTCTATTGTATCTCAAGATTCAGTTTGTAGAACTGTCAAAGACCCTTTTCCTCTGTGCTAAATATGATTTGAAAAATGTTGCAAACCAAAGTATTTGTCGTTATTTAGAAAGCACTGTGTGCTAGAGACCATACAGACTAAGGCCCGGACACAAATGCACTCAACCCTGGTAGCAGAATTCACTAGGGAACTCACTGGAGATAGAAGACCAAGTGAGGTGCAAGAAACTTAAGTGAAGGAATAGGGAATGATAAATAGAGAACTGTTTCTGAAGTCTGGCCTTTCTCTATGAATAACTATTCCATACAGCATGGTACCCGAAAGGCCTACCTGAACTCACTCACTCTGTGAGTCTTCACCACTTCACCTGCATTAAACCATTTTGCTGAGAAGCATCATTGCTATACTACTTTTGATACTTCAGCTATTCCCAGCATGGTTAATGTTCTGCCCAAATACACCCACTTCATTTGCCACTTTTATATGTATATATATATATACACCCACTTGGTTTCTCTGGGGCCTAACCTTATGAAACCTATCTATACACTGGCCCTGATCCCAACTGAGAGGTGAAGGGCGCCTCAACTTTGGACAGGGCCCACAGTGTGGATGCTGGTAGCATCCTTTGACAATGTGGCTTTGAACTTCCTCAGCCTGAAGAGGGCCCAGAGAATAATCTCACACTTCCTAGAGCAATGCTTTTAGCAGCTCAGATGTTATATAAAGATTGGGAGCAGCCATACTTACACGGGAGCAAACTTTGCACACCTGTGGCTATCTCTAGCTGAAGTCAGTATCGTCACTATGTGCTCATGGGTTCTGCACAGGTCTTCATTTTGGAGGGTCAAGTGCAAGAACACCTTGTCTGTCTTTCCAGAATGGCTGCAGGAGGAAGCAAGCACTCAGCCCAACCAAAATGGGCAGACTGCCTTTCAAAAGGTGCCAAGGCTCCCTAGGCACTGAAGAGGCTGAGCAGAGCTTTTGTGTGATTCAGTCACTCGTGTTTTAATGTCCTAGTACAGAATTCTTTTTGATGGATTTACAACACTTCCAAAATGAATAAGCTAAATTTCCAGGCACTGTAACCTGCCAGGCATTTTCCCTGGCAGCAAAATCCCTCTCAGCTTTGCAGACAATATTCAGCATACAGGATGGTTCTCCATTGCTTTTACAAACTGAGTCACAATGATATGTATGTTTGGTGAGTGAAAGGCCTTGCTTTTCATCCTGTTCACACCGCCCAGTTGCCTCCCTGCTTCTCCTCTGAATACAAAGGTAGGTGGTGGCCCATACTCTCAGTAAAGGGAAAAGAGAGTAAAAGCCATTTGTGCACATAGGTAAAAGTGCATGCAAAGGCACCACAGATTGCTTAGCCTTTGGCAGCTTGTAAGGTTTCATTTAAAAAATAGTCATTTAAAGTACTTATGAGAGCCAAACGATCTCTAAATATTAATTACAGTGATCATGTAAGCTTTGGTTTATCTGTATTTTTTTAAAAAACAGTAGAACATATTTAGTGATAGACCTGGAAACTTCACAAAAAAAAAAAAAAAAAAAAAACAACCAAAAACGTAAACCAACTGGATAAAATTTGTAACCTGATCCAGAGCCACTGGAATTGATTCAACAGATATTTTACTAGAGCCAGGCTAAAAAGATGCTGTTACAAATCCATTGATCTCTCTACCTTTCTGATCAAGAAGTGTCAATGAGAGGAAAACTGGCAAGGGTGCTCTGTCAGTGAAGGGGAGATCCACAGCTCCCTTATGGGAGGCCGCATGTACTAATCCTGTTTGTCTTGGAGGCAAAAGAATTATTCAAAGTTAAAACACTCTAAGGATTTATCAAGCACTTTTCAGTCTTCAACTGGATTTAGCAAGTGAAGCCGTTTCAAAGCCTGTAGATTAGTACTACACAATCAGACTCATAAACGGGCATGACAAGGCTCAGCTTGATGTTTCAGGCAGTGACAGTTTACATGTTTCTGAGGACAAAGGTGCCATTCCACTGGAAAAAGATTGTTTTACACTGTCGTGAATTGCTTAGGAAGAGGAGGGTTTGTCCTGTTGCTTGTTGTCAGATGACCCCTACTGCACTTGTGTTCATCACAATGATGTTAACAGGATTGGCAATGCTTAACAGGTTCTTTACAACTTGGAAAATGTCTTGCTGAATAGTTAGTTTTTAAAAAAGTTTATAAAGAAAACCTGCACAGATACAGTTTTGGGTCATATTTATTACAAAAATAGATGCTAAACTCTGTCACCAGTAAGTTCAACTGAGTTTTCTGGAGCCTTCAGTGGGGCTAGGATTTCACTACGTGATCTTTGAGTACCAAAGATTTTCTCTTGACAGAAGGAGCTGTAAGAAGCTTCTGAAGCCAAGTTAATCAATGTTATCATTTGTGGTCACTATTAAATCTTGTGTTCTCAAGCCTTAGGCAGAGAAACTTAAATCACAGTAGGAAGAAAAAGTTTCATTTCTACAGTTGTTTAAAAGAAAGACGGAAGAACTATGAAATGGTGGAATAACTTTGGTTTGTTTGGGTTCTTTTTGGGGGGGTAGGGTTTTTTTTTAATCTTTCAAGTTGAAAATGGAGAGCTTCATAATTAACCAAGGGTAAGGGAGAAGCATTAAGAAAAAAGTTGACATTTTTCTTCAGTTTAATTATTTTTTCCTACATTTTCATATGGAAAGAAGTTCAACTAGCTCTGCTTGTTACTTGGAGTTCTAATCAGGCATAAGAATATTAAAATCCCATAGCTAATGGAGCCCTGAGCCCCAGAACACAGCATTCTTTTTCATTAAAACTAAGCCTTATCTGGGATGACTGGAAAGTCTGAGTCAACTGAACCATTAGCTATGCTAGTAACATATTGCCTTCAGTGAATGTACTCTAGAAGGATACCGAGGGAGAGGTATTGTGCCCTTCAACCACGCAGTAAGATTAACTTCAAGTCTATTTCAGTAAATATTTCTTTAAGCAAGTAAGGAATTCTCCAGTTTCAGCTGGACAGTGAAGCATGATATTGCTGAGTATTACCAATATTAATTATCATAGGATCATAGAATCATAGAATCATTTAGGTTGGAAGAGACCTTTAAGAATTTTTTTCTTTTGGATGATCTTAAATTGTGGGCCTGGGTGAACCTAATGAGGTGCAAC
>JMFS01071184.1:0-13274 GCA_000699545.1 Podiceps cristatus
GCAGGGCGGTGGCAGCTGCCCCCGAGGGCGGAAAGAAGTGCCAGGGGAGCCCACGTAGGTTTTGGGGAAGGAGCAAGGGACAGCTCGCACCCATCGCTTCTCTAAAGCCGCTTCCAGTTGCAGGTACGGTCTGTGCTGAGGATGAGCTCCCTGCCACCTAAAACCGGGGTGAGTTGCTCTTCCCAGCTCACAGGATCGGAGCAAGCCCCATCCGTTGGCATGAACAGGACCAATGGCAGGCAACGTTTAGTCCAAAACTCCCGTCCCTAGTCTCCACCTGGAAATCTGTGAAGGTAATGGAAACATGAACTCTAAATATTTTAGGTACCAACGGAGAAGCTCTTAAGCTATATATATGGCACCTGTAAGGATGGCAGTACTAAACGTATGTAAGTACAGTGGTTGATCAAATTTACAACATGTTTCTTTACAAACTGCTTTTTTAACCAAATGTACAGCCACAGCATTGTTTCATTTTAATCAGCTGCCTTATAAGGACCCATTTCACTATTGTTGGCTTGTTTCCCACCTGGGATTTGCACACACACAGCACCTTACAGTCTATATAGATTTTGAATCCATTTATTCTTTGGTGAATTTTCTTTTGAATGTTTGCATTTTAATCTGCATCTTCTACAGGCTACCAAATCTGCTGAAAATATTAGCACTCTAGAATGAGATGATTACTAGTCCCACTTAGTAGAATTTTTCTTATCACATGAGGAGTAATAATACTCTTCAACCATATTCTTTGACTTTGATGTTCAAAATCATACTTAATTTTGCTGTTATCTGCCGTATTTCCTTAGGAATGGAGCAGTTCTAGTACAGCAGTGTACCCTGGCTATGCTGGTTACCCTTGTGACGGGCTGCTTCCTAACAGCTCCCTGTATACTAGACATTTTGGTGCTCGGGTAATTTGGAGCACGTACGTTTATACTCCCAGGTCGAAGCCTGCTGAGGCATTCTAACTACTGCAAGCTTCCCATGATCCGGTGGCCCAGCCAGCTATCCTATACAGGAGTCAGGATGCGAGGGCTGAGGTCCGTGTGTGAATCTGTCACAGGAAGGGCATGTGAGGCCCAGGTGCCATCCCTGAATGGCTGTCATAAGTTCAAATGCCGATGCAAGGCCAGAGCCACATCAGGTAGCCAGTGGTAGTTTTTTTCTGAGCACTGTAGTTCCTACTTCTCCCCTGCAGAAAGAAGAATACTGGAAGATCCCAAAACCTTGCTTCGTTGTTCAGCTGATCCTAGAATGCAGTGAAGTGTCATAAGTGTCATCAGCAACTCTCAGAGTGCCTCTTCCTTACAGCTTAGTCTGGCAAAAGCAGATATGGCTCTGATGGCAATAGGGGTGGTGAGTTGTCCCCCTCTCTTCCGCCCTTGCCGTATTTAGTTCTAGGGTCGCATAGTTGAGCATTTCACAACATAAGTCACCCAATGGCATTTGCTTTCAAGGGAAAGGGTGGAAAAATGACAGCTGTATGTGACCTTAGCCACAATACACTGTGTTAAAGCTCTTCTGCAACTCTTAAAATAAGCAAAAAGGAGAAGTAGCAGTAGCAACGCTGGGAAATACATATCCTTGGGTTTCTTACCTATGTGAAATCTAGTGATATACCTCATGGGTTGTGACTTACCCACAGATCCACATCCTCTGTGCCAAGTTGTTCTTGAAAAAGAAAGATTACAGTATTTTTAAAAAGCCATAGGCTGCCGAGTCGCTTGGTTAGTGTATCACCCATGTTGAATACACCGTTATGATCGGTACAGAAGAGGACAGGACTTCAACACTGTGTCAGCCAGTCATATACAAATGCTATTTATAAAAGGACTCTGTGAAATCACATGATGTGATCCTGAATACAACCTGGTCTGTTGAACTGACTGAAATGTCATCTATTTCGTGATCCTTTCAGATGGGAGGTGCTGATGCCAGGGAGGGGAAAAGACCCCATCTATAGCAGTCTGTTCTCTTCCCTGTGACCTGATAGAGTGCGCATGCCTGGTTGAGCCAATCTGTACATGCACAGTTGGAAAAACCGCTGAAAGTTTAGGTTTCACTGCACCTGTACAGATCAACTAAGCAGTACCTGAACTGCCATGGGAGCTTGCAGGGAAAAAAAATGAGTTTGCCGCACGTGACTACGCAGTTTCTGCATCTAGCTACCTACAGGAAGAGGGCAGTCAGCAGAGGATGTCACTGTAACATCACATTATGCAGACCTTTCCCAGCTGTCCCCCAGGTACAGTTGTTGTAATGTTACTTCTAATTCCTCTGTATCACTACAGTATGAATGCTGAATAGTGGTCTGTGTCTGTCCTGGTGTATTGTGTACCTGGCCCTCCACTGAAACTGTTACCTTTTTTCTTTTCTTTCATCTTATTACAATGTATAGACAGAATTATGTTCTATTCATTGGGAATGAGAATCACCCCCTTCATGAGGTTTTTACTGCTTTCTGCTTTTCTCCATCTCTGATGTAACTGGTCCTTTTTGAACAGCCAGCTATCCAATTGTCTTTCAGCTCTTTAACACAAGCAAATTGTACCGTGTGTATGTTTTAACTTAAAAAATGTAAGATCAAACACCTAGGAAAGAATAATGCAGGATATGCCTAAACAATGGAGAATATTCAATAAGGCAGTTTCTTTGACATAGGTGCTGTTAGTTTTTAGGTCAGAGTTATTGAACTAAGATTTAGTTCTGTTACGTTTACACAGAGAGTAGAATACAGGTGGTTATGATGGAATGATTACTACTGGGTTTGTGAGACAGATAGTTGAATATCATATCCAGTTCTGGGTTCAATATTTTGAAAAACAGGTTGCTTGGCAGTATACTCAATCGTATAGTTTATCTTGGCAAGGAGAAAATAATAGGACTAAAGCAGAGAAAGAAGTAAGAAGCAGCAATCTCTAGAAGTTGGGTAGAAAGTGAGACTGGAAATAAAGCTCAAATTTTAACCAGGAGAACGGTTAGTCATTAGAAGGAATAAGCAAAGAAAGTGACAGGTAGCCTTTTTTATTGTTTTTAAATTCAGACAGAGTTTACGCACCATAACTTTTGGACTCAGTAACAACTTTGTTTCCCAAGGTTATATTGTTAATGGGATCCAAAAAAGGCAGGCCAATTTTGTTGTCTGTGATAGCACACGCAAATTCAATGCTGTAAAGATAGTCATCTTTTTCCCTTGAAAGAAGTGTACCTTATCTTTTCTACCTCAGAAGGAAGGCATCGTTTGTCCAGGAAGAAAGTGAGATGGCATAAACCCTTTGTTCTTAGGTCACTTCCACTAGTTCGCCTCTGCCGGACTCCATAGCTTGTTCCACACAGACTCCGCAGGAGTCTGTGGAAAAGGGACTTTCCTGGGCCACTGCTGAAGATAACAGCTTTTCATCTTTGCCTCAACCTGCAACAGGAGATCAAATGTAAAAATAGGCAAAGACACTGTTTGTTGCTGGATCGGGCCGATACCATTTTTGCATTCTACCACTAAAATTTTTCTGTTTCCTCTCATCTCACAACGTTCCTGAACCAGACACATCTCCCAGGCTTACTGCTTTGATCAGGCATCCCAATGCCATTTTTTCAAACAGTCCAGCTTCTTGGCATATTGACTTGCATCCAGAGCACAGTCCATTAAAAGCTCCAGATCTCTTCCTGCTAAGTAATTATTTTGTTCCTATTTCTGTATATGTGAAGTTGAGTATTCCTGCACAAGCATCCTTCATTACATATATGTGTATAGAAACCCCTCCTGTTTTTCCAGGCCATCACACCAATTTGTTGAGATCATTTGAATTTGAATGGTAAGTACTTCCATGGCATTTGCAGTCCATCTCCTTTTCATGTAAGTCCGTTGCCTTTGTTACAAGTTTAAAAGGTACAGTCATTGTTCAGGTCATTAGTAAAGGATTGAATAAAACAGGATGAAATACAGAATCTCGTGGAATTCCATCACACCCATACTCTTTGGGTGTTATTACCCAACTAGTTTTATGTTGACTTTATAATATTTTCTTCCCAGCCTCATTTACTCTCTTTGATCAGAAGAATGGTTTATAAGACTGTGTCAAAAAACTCGTCGGTCAAAATGCATTGCACCTATTGCTTCTGCTCTGTGATAGGAGGAAATTGCATTAGTTTGGCATGATTTGCCTTTTCCAGAAAATCCGTGCTGGTCTGATACTGATTTCACTGCTGTCTTCCAGTGTTTACAGTTTTTTATTGTTCTAGACTACTTTCACACATCAGTAATGCCCTAAATACTGGTTTGTTTTTTTTTTTTTTTTCTTCAAAGGTGAGGCCAAAAGGCATTATGGACGACAGCATTATTAACATACCTTTTCTGTTGGCAGTGAATCAATAGTTCCAGAAGTTACTTTTTGTTATAGTATGTTGTGTGAAATGCAGATAATGTATTGTCTATTTCAACTAGCAAACTTGAGCATAAACCTCAAATTTTGCAAGGAGTAGCTCCCACCTCTAGATGTGGTTTACATATTCTTTTTATAGACTTAGATTTTAACACTGAACTTTCTGCCAAATCTGTTTGTTTAAAATATGTGAACTTTTCCTGTTTCTACAGTTGAATACAGACTGCGGTATGTGCATTCTTACTAAGCAGAAAAGCACACTTTATTAAAGACTCGTCAACAAAAGAGAAACTATTTTTTCTTTCTGCTGTTTTCAGATGCTGAAATGATGTTTAAAGTGGACCGCATGCTCTCATAACTTCTCTCCTGAAGCAGACACTGTCGGGGAGGAAGTTCTTTGGTTCAAAAGCAGAGCATTGGGAGAAAAAATAACCAGAGGAGAGCAAAAATGTACTGGTAAACACAATGGAATGAAATTTGGGAAGAAATGTGGTGACTGTGATGGAAATTGAAAGGACAATAGAATTGAAAATGCAAATGTCGCTGGATCTGGGATCGGTATTGTGTTAGGGGCTGAACTGGTAAGTTACATACAGCTAATATCTGAAATACTGGCAAAATAGTTTTACAGATAAACTCATGGGTATTTATTTGGAGAGAAAAAGCAGATGTTAGCTATGGAACTGGTTACGGATTTTCTGATGAGCTACTTCTTTCCATGAGAAAATTATAACATTTTAAGATCTAAATAGTTGATTTGAATACTGTCAGTAAATCTCCCAAATTGTTCTGTTTGTTGTTTCAGGTTTTTTGTTGAGGTTTTTGTTGTTGTTGTTGTTGTTTTTTAAATGTTTTCAATTGTTGAAATTGCTTCAGCATTTCTAAAAGGAAAGTTTTGGAGTATTATCTTCCATGACTTTCTGCTAAGTGTTTTAGATAATTAGGACAAAACATTTAAGAACATTAAAGTTAAAAATTCAAAACTGAAGTTTAAAAATGTGAGACAATTTGATGTAGTATTTTTTTATGAATGGATCAGAAAAAGCATGGATTTTTTTTTTTTTTTGCTGTCTTGGCAATGGAAGTTAAAATCTGATTTAGGCTGGCAAAATTGTTTTCTGCTTACATAAGCCTATCTCTGGACAAACTGACCATGGACATAACAAAAATTAAAGTAGTATCTGAAAGACTGCAGGATAAAGCTTTCTTATGTCAAACATCTGCATACTCTGTTTCTTTTCTTTGAGCAAAGCATGTGCTGGTTTGGGAAGGAAGAGGTTTTTTGGTGTTTTCTTTCTCAGTGCTCCAAACTGACCTCACTATACTTGAAAAATTCTGGGATAGGACAGGCTCCATTTATCCCAAAGTATGCTTTGAGGATGTTTGTTATGGCTTGACGATAGAATAACTGATGCATTCAGATAAGCATGAGTATCTTGGCATTGCTTGTGCATATTTGTGCAAACTGTCCTCACTAGCTCTCTGGGTCTTAGGAGCACAGTACTGGAACAAGGCGGTCGTCGCTGCTTAAAACTGCCGAGAGACATGCTTCCCGTTCTGAGGGTACTGGAAATGAAGTAGTCATTGTACCTTGAAGGAAGACGCAGCACACAGGTTTTATTCAGAAATTGCTTAATGCTACTTAGATGATTTCTCAACAGCGTATTCTGTGTGAAGGACACTTTTTTATCGCTTACAGAGCACCATTTCACTAAACAGTCTCCTAAATGTCACTGTCATACAATTCTACAGAATTCTGGGCTGCAGTGACCTGAAATTTCTAGGTCTGAGAGTCAGACTTTGTAATAGTATCTAACACCTGTTTCCTCTTCAGAAATGATTACATGATTTTCACGATTTAGCTGGGGATAATTTTCAACAAGCAGCTACTATGTTTGCCACATTTCAGTAATTTTCTTGAAACTAGATTGATAATTCAGTTAGTAAAATACGTATGCTACTGAAAATCAGTTATACTGTATTATACTTAATACTTTTTTTTATTATAACAAAGTTCTTGAAGTACTGTTCACTTAATACATACAGGCATAACTGATTTACAAACTTTGTTCTTTTACACATCCGGAACCTGTTATATTGTTACTTAACACTAACATTTTTGTGGCTGCTGTCCAGGCCTCTGTGTCATTTCCACTGAAATTCTTTGGCAGTTCAAAAAATAATCCAAGTCCTGGGAATGAGACTACTGCTCATGCAGAATGAGATACGTATGTTGTAATTTATGCGTGATTTTGACCTGTAGGAATAGGTGTCATACTATTTCTGTGAGGGGATACAGCCTAAAGAAAGAGGTATAAGTTGTTAACTATCCATTAACAGTTGTCTCCAAAGCTTATGGGATACGTCAAAGTAGAGAACATTCAGAGTGGCCAAGGGTAAGTAAGGATGGCAGAGTCTTATTTGTGATCTAAGCAATGTCTGATAGTATGGAAAGGATACACGTTTACAAGCAGTTTTAAAACTGAGCTAGAAATTTATCTAGGAGCTAGATATTTCTGAGATGACTACTGACTTTCTTCCCTGGTACTTAAAAAGATGCTAACTTAGCTTGTCAGACTGGTTAGTCCCATTACAACTAGTTTTACCATACTTTTATGTGGTTTGATATTTTTATCCACACAATTGGGTGTACAATATTGTTTGAAAAAATTAAGTTATGGTTAACTTAAATTATTTAATGATTGCTGCATGAATATTAAGATCACATGCAGGCCCAGGTAATACTTTGGTGGGATTAATGAGACAATAGATAAAAGACAATCAATAAACACCACTCCTCTATTCTTTTGTGTGAGTTTCCTTACTTGTAATTATTTAATGAGTTAAGAGAGACTGCCCATAGGAACAGGGAATCAATAGATTTCTTACCTAAATTGGCATTGATCTTTTAACATTTATTGGAGTTGGTTACTGCTGCTGCTTTGGTTTCACTGCATGAAACTGAAAAGCCAGAGCTAAGAATAACATTATGGAGGAATCTAGTATTTTACACAGGAGGGGAGAGGATGAAGGAATGGAATAGTGCAGGGGATCCCAAGGAACCTTCAGGACAAAGAAAAGTAAAAATGGAAAAAAGGAACATTTACAGGAAGGAATTTATTGCAAGGAGTACTACAATTGCACATCACAGTTTCTTACTTGAAATTGTTTGGATTTAAAAATTTAACCTTAACAATTCAGCAGACTGGGTTTTAAGATAATTAGAACTATATTTCCCTTTCATTTACAGTCACTGTCTTGCAGACTTAACTTCATTGTAGCATCGCTGTTCAGTTTGGAATTCAAATTAAGAAACATTTCATTTTTATATGCAACAAATAAGGCCGGTAAACGTTGTAACCACATACTACATACTATATGAACACTAAAAGTTGTTCCATTCAAGCTTTGTAAATAACTTAATGAAAGTTCAGTCTTACACCAATTGTATCATATGTTTATTTAGGATAACCTCATAGAACTACATACACACAGGAAACAAAATCTCTGTTCCTGTGCCTTAGTCCAAGATAGGAAAAATAACTGCACAGAAAAAGACTTAATTGCTGAATGTTCCCTTAAGTAATAAAAGAAAATGCCCTTTCATTTAAACCACAATTTGTGCTTAATCACCGGGGGGGGGGGGGCTTTTCCTTGTCGTAGTAGACAAACATCTCAACGTGAAGCCTTACACAATGCTGCAGCACTGTCATCCTGGGTTATATAAACAAGGAAATCGTAAGATAGAGTAGGAAGACATTTCAAACAGATTAACTGTGTTTGATTATGCTTAAATTTAATGGATCATGACACAATGAAGCATGTGAAGAGTGTCTTAAAAATAACTTGATTAGAATAATGTCTTTCAGGCATATAAGAGAATATAACAATGTGAAATTAGGTAGAAATATAGATAGACAAACCGGATAATATAAAAATAAACATAAGTAATCCAATCTTGATCATGCTACGTATTATCAAAAATAAAAGATTGTTTAGAAAAAAGACAACTATAAAAAAACTTGAATGTTGAAATCAAACTTACAGAGATAAGGCACATTTTTTCCTCTTTAAAAAAAAAGAAAGTGGAGAAATTCATATGGATATCTTCCAAACACTAGTGGATGACTTTCTAAAAGATGGAAATTTTGTACTATACTAAGTTCAAAAGAAAGTATCAGGCTGACATTCTGGGTCTATGTTGTAAAGACACGATAATATATTTTTCTCTGAAATCTCTCTTCTAGAGGTGTAAGGCAGATTTGTTTCCCATTTCTCAAGAACTTGTGATTGACATTTTTCTGCTAACTCCAGAACTAGGAGAGAAAAATAGACAACTTCAGGTGGTCTTTGTAAGTATCAAGCTCTTGGATGTGTGTCTTTCAAACCACCTATAACCCATTTTGTCTTTTAAATACAAAAATTAAGTATCGTTATATTCCAAGCGTAGAACCCAGTCCTCTAATTGATTTTGCATAGGTAGCAAGACTAGCAAAGAGCTTCACTGGATTCTTTGTGAGCACAAAGATCCAATTGTGGACTTGAAAATACTTTGAGGATCACACCTCCTAGAGAAGGAAGCATAAAAAGAAGCCTGTAGAGCCTAGAGAATTTTCCATGCGATCTTAGACTGAGACAAAGTAAAGAACTTTGATCTGAATTTATGATTCTGAGAAGTACCTTTTAGTTGTTACCTAAAGCATGAACAGCCTAGCTTTCAAGACGTATTTGAAGATGGCTACACGTTTTCCAGACAGAGGTAGTGCTGGCAGAGCAACCAGTTCCATCAGACCCGAGATGACGCTGACCAGCTGCAGCACGCGTAGATGCCAGGCGTCACGCACAGCCGTGTACCTGATGTCATCATGTCCCTCAAACCTCTGGTGTTCCTCAGTGACCAATTCCGGCTGTGCAGTGCGTTCACACCCCTATGTTCCTTTCCTTCTTTTTCTCTTACTAGCTGTACCGTTTATGAATGGGTAACAGGTCTATCTGCAGCTCTGCACCACAGAGACAGAAAAGCAGAATAAGACTGGCCATTGCTAGATACAAAATATGTTCTGGGCCACAGAGATGCCACTGCCCGCACCACCCCCCATGCGTCCATTTGGTTTTGAGATCAGTACTTGGCCTTAAAGATAAACCTGCACGGAATCTGTTCCTTTTGCCTAGAATGAATCAAGTCAAAAAGAGCATTTTGAGTATAGTGTTTATCCTCAAAGGGAAATTTGCTCTATATTGTGTGTATATTAGAGGTGAAAAAAAGGTTGCTAAATATTTCACCTTAGGATCTCAAATTTCTTTCTGTTCATTTTTTTAACCTGATTCTTAATAACTTTTGTTTAAAACAATTCTTCTTAGTCACTTAAAAATGGGAAAAAAACAGTTATAATCTGATAATGCACCTGAATCAACAACTTGTTGATATTTATGTATCTGTAAATATATATCCCTAATACCAAAAATGTAATGATGGAATGCTGCACTTGCAGAGAGATGATGCTATGGTGCATAGGGGTCAGTTGCACTGGCACAAAAAAATATTTATTCGTTAAAGATTCTTTGTTTCAAAGAGCAAACTATAGCCACTTTGCAGCATACAGCACAAAGAAGGAGCTAGCCCTTTCCTGTATTACTGATCATGCCTAACAAGAGTCTTCAATAACCTTTGTGATGTTAGGGTTAGGTTTCATGCATTATGAAAGCAAAACACAATACAGCTTCAGGAAGCTGCTCCAAAACTTCTAAAGAAAAGCCACTTCCTATTTTGGTTTAATTCAGCAACCGTTGAATTATTTGAATTACACAGCTGGAAAAGGAATTTTGCTTGAAGAAGGACAATCTGAATATACATATTCAAGCTTTTCTGTGATGTGGGCAGATAACGTATCTTCATGATTTAATCCAGCCTGTGCGCTATGCATTTTTTTAAAATACTGTTTGTCCCTTTGCAACCACATTATTTTCATATTATATTTATGGGTCAGGGTAAAGACTCATTTTTAGTATTTCTAAAAGTAAAAAAAAAAAGTGAAAACAAAGATATGCAGTCTTGCTTTGAACTAGTATACATATAAGCTTTATACTTTGCCGTTATTCAGCTACAGGGACACAAATAAATTTATTAAAGCTTAATTTCATACCAATGCACTGTGCTTTACAGCTGAGAGAATTTCTCATAAATTTCTGACAGACCACATTGGTCTGTGGTAGAGCAGGGAACTGAATTCAGGTATCACCAATATCAAACTGCCTCAGTAACCGCTTGCCCCTCACCTGACTCCTACCAAGAAAGAACAAATGTGCTCTTCTCTTTAAATGCCCTGAAGGTATTTAAATAAGAACGGATAGATGCGGTGCTTGAGGACATGGTATAGATGGACTTGGCAGTGATGGGTTAATGGTTGGACTCGATGATCTTAAGGGTCTTTTCCAACCTTGACAATTCTATGATTCTCTGAGGAGGAGACTGTGCATGCACATACATTGGTGCAAACCTCCAGGTGCTCCTTTCAGTTCAGACTTGAGCACAGAGCATTGTGGAGAGCACTTTATAAATATCCAGATAAATGTATTACAAGTTTTTAATAAATCTGATTTATTTGAAGAAATTTGATGAAATCATAGTTTTAGGTAACTTTATATCTTCTTTCTTTAAGACATTGAGATATGAAAGTGCTCACAGATGTAGCAAAGAGCAGGCATTTGTTTAAAGCTTGACTCATTAAAATCCTAGGTGGTCCTTTTGGCTGGTCCATATTAATTGCAGCAATGACAGTTGGGGTCAAGGGATCATGGAACAGCCGTTCTGTATTACTTTGACCTAATCTCAGGTGATGTGGTCTAGGAAATAGTTAATTATATTTATCAGCACTCCAATGACTTACATCTTCAATATTAGGGTGATTGATCTTTATGCTTTGTACACCCTTGCAGCTGTTCCTCATAAGCTTCCTTCTCTGTATTCACTATAATAGTCAAATACATTCAGTTAAGATTCCTAAATTATGTGAGTCTTCAATCAGCAACGCAGTATCTCAAAGTAAGCAAATACAAATCGTACTGGTACAAAGCTGTACTGGAAACTCTTTAGGGACTGTGGAGGGAAAAGAGAAGAGCAAGTGATCAGAAAACATTTTTTTCCCATGTCAACCAATCCCCTCACCCCGCAGGGGTCTCAGTTAAATTTTTGAATATGTTACCTTTTTAGACATTTTGCAATAGACAAAAAATACAAATCATGAACAGCCATTAATGTATTTAAAGATTTGAAGTACATTTAAAATACAGCACTTCATTAAACCGAGTCAGTAGTTGGTAGATTACATATGTGCTTTCTAATGAAAAATCATCTGTTTTTCCAAAAGCCAAAACAATTCAGTGTGGAATGCCAAATATTATATTCATTACAAATATTTATGTTAATTCAAGAGGATGTGAACAGTGTGCAGAAGTCGGGAAATTGAAATTTATGTTTTTCATAGCAGCTGTCACTTAACTGCATTTTAGCCACAGCAGCATATACTCACAGCATTGTTCTAATAAAATTTTACATCTCTGCAAAGGGGCTCAATGCCAGCGACTGTGAGAATCTGCATTTTGAATTTCCTGAGTCTGGCATATTTAAATTTTCATCTTTAACACTAGATTAAATTAAATCTTTATGTTGAATATAGAGTAAGAAGCTGGATTAAGCGCTGAATTTTCTACTTAACACTCACAAGGTGCTTCTTGAAATAAGATCGCTTGGATCATTTATCCTGTATACCATTCATGAAGATAGATGTTCAACATTTCCACCAGAGCTCTTCGTCGAAAGTTTATTCTGCCTGGGATAAAGTTCAGCTGTTGTAACTGAAATGTTTCATAGCAAAGGTCTGAGCCTGCTTCCCTTATTCCTTTGGAGAATACAATAACACAGGAGGGCTAGGAATCCCATGATGTTCATGAACATTATCCCAGATTGCTATTTGCAGAAGAGAAACAGGGGTTTATGAAAATTTTGAAAATGTGTTTTCAAAGTATTAGCTGGGTCTATGGAATTATTTTTTCTTTTTGCACTCTGTGACTGTTTTTAAGTCTCACTTCATTTTATTAAAACTTTGAAAGTTCTACATAAATATTTGTCAGAGATTTAAAAAATATTTCTTAAATATATTTTAAATTTTAAATCAACAAATTTTCATATGCATGCATATTCTGCTCTTTTTCCACAGTACTACATATTTTTAATGACAAAAATATTCACAGAAAATCAAGAAACTTCAACAATCAGTCATATGTGCAGATAATATAAATTACAATACATTTGTCCAATTAGGGTTTATCTTAGATATCTCACTTAAGCAGGAAGTTTAGACAGCAAATTTTAATATCTGTTCATGATAAACAGGAGTTTAAACAGTGTTTGAAAAGAATCATTAGGTGATCTTGGCTAAAGAATGGATTGGATTTAACTGTCATCTGCTTAAAGACATTTCCACAGAGAGAAGGCTTTCTGCAAAAGAAAAATACAATAATTTCACAAATTTTAGCATATGCTTCTGAATGCATCTTAACTAAGGGCTTTGAGATTTTATAAATATTGTACCTTTGAAAACAGCAGCTTTTATACCAACATGATTCTTCTCTAATGAGTTGCTTGTATTTGTGAACATTGTCTGATTTTCACTTTAAAAACTTCTAAAACATTCCTTCTAGATGCATTTGACCTTTTTTCTAATCCTAATACATAATGCAAAGATCAGCCTACTCAGGGCAGCATTTATCTGGCAATTTGTCCTTCTTTAAATTCACTGCTTAATTTGAAGTGAATTAGACATCAGAGATACAGAATAAAAGGAAGATCCACCATGTGCCTCCATCCAAGTGCAAGGTCCTGCACCTGGGTCG